>JAANSN010000853.1:0-44081 GCA_036850665.1 Dicranocentrus wangi
TTGTAAATTGTAGCTTGGGCTTGAATATATTTAGCCTAATGGATTTTTCTGGAGCTTGGAACTCTGCCCGAACCACTTGTTTCGTTCCGGACGAGAGCCCATCATCATCATCATCATCATTGTTTTCATTCATTGTTGAGAGGAAATTGATGGAAGCCACGAAATTGGTAGTTAAAAAGCAGAAGAAACTGAACCATTTCATTAAAATCATATCCACTTGTCGCCCTTTAATTTCTGATTACCTGGAAGTGGAACTGTAGGGGGTGGAAAAATGGGAAACGATAAAAAAGGATCGTAATAATGTAGTATATAGTTTCAGGTCCAAACGTGAGATTAATTTGTCTCCTCCTCTGGCAATGGTCTCGTTTTCATCAGTTTCACGATGATGATGCCCAACAATCAAAACAGTTATCTCAACGGATTGATGAAAGTAGACTGATAGATGAGGGGAAAAAGCTAAAAACCAAAAAAAAAGAAAGAATTGTAAGCAGTCTTGAAGAAATAAGAATTCAATCAAGGAAAGGTTTCAAACTGTGCGAGCCTCGAGTTGAACCCTGAGACTGTGAAAAATGGGAGTCTTTCTCTCTCGACTCGAGTGTTAACATGTTTGGAGCATTAATTACCTCATCACATCATCACATCACATAATATAATATCCCACAGTCAGCTCATCAGCTCATTCAGCCCCACTCAGCTTAACTTGACAAATTAATCTTGTTTGTTCTGCCCCAGCGGGGGGCTGACGGTGATAGAATAAGTTAATTTACACAAGAAAATATATAATTGATTTAGTAATCTTAAGTAAAATACTTATATACGTTACGTACGTTCATGATGAAGATGATTACATCCGATGGCTGCACTTTTACCTGTCAGAGCAGCCCCGAGCGAGCAGAGCCGTGTCGTCATCAAGAAAAGAAATGAGACGTAATCATGAAGGGACCGTGTATTTTTTACACAATGCTGCCCACTGTGTACTTTTGAAAATGTTTTACAAGGAAATACTGCGGCGGCGGATGGCGGATGATTCATGGTGAAACGACGACAGCAGACTGTGTCCTTGTGTATAAATCTTTTGTCGTCTCGTGCGCCACTTGAGTTGCAACTTGCAACCGAACTAATTCTGGGAAAGGAGGCTCTTCCGAAAAAACACAAACATTATCATTGAGAAACAAAATGTTTGTTGTTTACCCGCATTTTATCCGCAAACAAGACTACAAACACTTTTCCCATTTACTTACATCTCTGCAAGCCAACCTCACATTTGTTCCTCTTCTCCTTCTTGGCAGACAAAAAAAATACCCGGAGTTTTTTTTAGGAAGCATAAGATGTCGACATAGAACCAAAAGGGAGCCTGAATTGAACATTATTCTCCGACTTCCAAAGATGTAATCCAATCCGAGGCAACAAAAAAGTATCTCTCTCTCGCTCTCCATATTATAATACGAGTATATACTTACTCTTCCTTCTCTTATATTGTAACATCGTTTGTTTTCCACTTGTGTTTGTTTTTTGATAGGGAAGTGGTCCCGACAAGGATCTCATATCCGACAGAGAAATGCACCCAAGGAAAGGGAGGCTCGCAGGCTGTGTAACACTATCCGAGTGCAGATTACATTGAAAGGAGTTGCTGGCTGGCTGGCTGGCTGAAAAAGGGAAGATGCTCTTATTTCTGTGTAGCCCTGCCCAAAACCCATCTCATCTCATTCACTCTTTATAATTTTACAATACTCTCTCTCTCTCTCTCTCTCTCTCTCTCTTGCAACGAGCACAAGCACACCGTGCGGTCATGCTAATATTGTAAAGTATAATGCTCTGCACAGTAGTCCACCACCTCTGTTCTCACCGCTTTTACGACTTTTGTTGTTGAGCCCGTCATCCTTGCTCGTTCGTTCGTTCGTTGGTTCGTGGGTTGCGTGTGCAGGGAACAAAAGTCTCAAGAAAACACAGCACCGGCACTCACTCTCTTACAATCAGAGAGTCAGCAGAGTCAGAGTATTTATATAAATGTCTGTTATTCAAGTTCAGAGAGTTGGTTTTACGTAATGGTTTTATATAAGGCATATAGCATAATATGATATGCTCATTTTGCAAAAGGGATATTTACATTTACTTTACATACGGCACCGCCACGGACCTGGCGTCGCGCAACCAATCTGAAACTGTATAGACGAGGAAGTTAGGTAGGTATATTATGGAGTGAACAAACAATCAGCGAACAATAGCTCCCATTCTGACTCCTTATTTAGAAAAAGGATCTTTAAATGGCGCCGAAATGGATACGCAGAAGAGCAGAGCAGCATGATGTGAGAGATGTGATGAACAGAATTGAATGATTCATTGAATCGGAGGAGCAACCGGCCGGGCTGAGCAATGCAACAAAGACAAAAGGAAACGGCACGGCGGAGCGATTAAATGCGGCTTTTTATCACCGGTTTGTCGATAGGATAACCTATGCCTCACATTCTCATTGTCTTTCTCTCTTGTTAACAACAGTTTTGACTTTTGTACAGCGAGTTACCTGTTGAGGCAGTTTGGCTGCTGATAGCTGATGAGTGAGTATATTGTCGGCTGCTAAAGCTGTCCCAGAAGGAATCTGATCTAAATATCAACAGATTTTTTTTATACCGACGACGGACGACGATGAGTGCATTTAAAGGAAAACTTTCTAAATTACGAGTTTTCCACGTCGTATTACTTGCGTCACTTCATTCATGTCACAGAGGCGCAGGCAGGTTACACCGCTGCGCCACTCGCCACTCAGAAATAGGAGGAACTACTTCTACTACGGAAGCTGTAAAAAAAGTGGTCGGGTGCATTGTCGATTGTCGCTCTCGTCATTTTGTCATCATTCTCATCATCATCATCCCACTTTATTTAGAGCTAGACTAGCTGTGGAAATGCGGAATCTACTCAGAAATGGGGTGAGATGGATAAGATTACGAAGTGATACGAGGAGGAAAATCACTCCAAAACTCCAAATGCAGAAGAGATTTGGTTTATTTAAGCTGCCTAAAACAATGCGCCTGTCGTCTGGAACTCGCCTCCTCTCTCCCGTTCTTGCATTGCGGTTTCAAATCCAAAGAAAAAATAACCAAGCTTATCTCCAGCTTATCTTCGTGGATTGAGCCAGCTTCCTTTGCCAGTCAGGCAGTCAGTCAGTCAGGAGGAGATTGAATTAGCGCGAACCCTTTCCTCCGAGTTGGCATTGACAAGTTGATCCAAGTCAGTTTCAATTTCCCTTGTTGACAGTGCGGTGGTTGGTGAAGCATGCCCGAGTCGTGAAATATCATCATCATCATCATCTCCTTCTTATTCGTCACACCACCCCGACTTTTTTTTCCACACCATCCCTCTTGGCTTCATGCATCTTCTCTCTCACTCTCACTCACTCACTTCGAGAGAGAGAGAGAGAGAGAGAAGGAGAGAGATAAAAAGGCAAAGAATAAAAAAAGCGAGGATGAATTCACCTATCACAGCGAATCTCTGGCTGCCACTAGGCCTCCTTCACTCACTCCGGCTCAACCTCCTCCAAAAGTCGTATGCAAATAGTGAACTTGGACTTCAAGGAAACGAGAAAAAATTGGCAACTCTAGCTACGATCCCCAATCATAATACGATACGATTCAACTCAGCACGACGGAGCATGCAGCCTCATTGCATTGCAAGGTACGAAAAAAAAATTAACAAACACGGCATACTGTATCGAGAAGAAGAAGAAGAAGAAAAAGCAGCAAGCAAACTTGTCTACACCATCATAATCCTCTTCACCCACAAAAAAAAGAAGTTTTTTTTTCGAGAGAGAGAAGGGCTTAAAGCAGCCTGTTAACATACTCCACGACCAAGTAAGCAGCACTGATTGCGCATTCTTCGTAAAACCTCTTGTTGTTACTCCTTATGAAAACGTAACGACAAAAAAAGAGTCTTTTGACAACATTTAAGCCATAATAGTAATAATGATATTAGCGGTGTGGAGTTTGATGTGGAGAAAGAGCACTTGAAAATATCATAGATCATAATAATAATAATAAGCAACTTGTCTAGCTCCTCTTTTGTGTGAGGTTAAATAGAGATTTTGGAGAAATAATGTCAACAGCTTTTTTGATTTCCCTTTGATTTTGTCAGAAGGATTTTGGCTTATTTGATAACGTTCTTCCAACCTCAAACCACAATCTGAATTTTGCCAATTATTTCAATAATTTTCTTTCCATTTCACCGAAAATCCCGTTCACTAGCGTCGTGCGAGTTAAATGACCATTTTTAAAAAAGTAGCTGTGGAGCATGACAAAAAATTAAAAGGGAGTTTGGATCAACTTGCCGCGATGCATGCGACCAAGCAAGAAAAGATGAGTTGAGTTGAGTGAAGATGAGATGCGGATTCTCGGCCATGTATTTGAGCCCCTGCTTTGGCTGGCATTGTTAGGAAAAAGAAGGCTTCTCCTTGTAAACCCGCTGGAGAACGAGTCGACGTGACTGCAACACTGGGATTTTGACCGGCCCACATCTCGGCTCTAAATCCCACCCCAGTGGCTGAGTAGTTCACATAACCACGGCGGAGGAACGGGGTAGCATACCATACCACCACCACCACCGTGCCAGGCTAGTAGAGTTTTTCCCAGAGTTGCTAGTAGTACATATCTCGCACTTGCACACTGCATGTGTGTGAGAGAGAAGAAATAGAAATCCTGAATGCTCACTCACACAACCAACACATCACAACCGCATCACATCTTTCTTGTGTTTGTGTATCCTCTCTGTTGTTACTCCAAAACCTACGGACCGAGTCACTCGCAGTTTTTATGTGACTGCCTCCGACTTTTGCCATTCTCTGTTGGCGTGTCTCTCTGACTCGACACTCGACTCACAGTCAGTTCAATCAGTTTGCATTTGCATCCCAGGTTTGTCTTTTAAACGACATGTACACCACCACCTTTTCTTGGTCGCTTTTATTTTCTGCTGATTAAAAATATTATTGCATGAACAATGTTAAGGTTGAAACCTGCGTGCTTTGCTTAATTCTTGCTTCTTCTTATTCAATTTGTGGCCTGTGTTTTGAAGAAAAAGGCGACGCTACCTTTAACGCCATTGTCCCACCACCGTCACCGCCACCAACACCAACACCACCGTCTCATGTTAAACGTATCTTGGAATTGATAACGCGAACATGCGCATGCAGAGATGATTCCCCCGATAGACCCTTATCTTCAAAACAAAACAACCTTTTATATCACGAATGAGTCGAAGCTCCAACATTTTTCCACTCACAGGATCAGTCTCTCTCTGTCTGTGTCTGGGCAGGAGTGACGCGAAACAATTTTATTATTACTTATGCTGCTGGTATGATGATGACGCGAGGATAGCTGGTAGCAGACCAGACCAACAAATCTACATTCGATTTAAAATCCAATTAAGAATTTGCATAAAAACGAGCTACTTGCAGCTTGCGATGCGCAAAAAAAATCGGAAATGGGAGTATGTTGGGTGGAATAAGAAAAACGAGAGACTGATTATGCAATCACACGAGAAATGAGAAATCCCACCACACAACCACCACCTCCGATATCATTCCGAAAGCATGCAAAACCCTCCTGGCTTTTTCTTGCATGTTTTATTAGTAGACCCTCCTCGTCTTTTCTGTGTAAGTGTTAATGGCCCACTTCCGGGCCCACACACACAACACGACGGACTTATTATAATCTATCCCTGCAAGAGGAGTAAACACAACCATCTTATTTTTATTATTTTATCAGAATAAGTATATTTTGCCCAATTATCCTACAAGGAACGACGAACGAGAGTAGAGCGAAACGAAAGTTTGTTCATCATGAAATCATGAGAATATACCTATAAGTTTGAATCGGTTGAG
Source organism: Dicranocentrus wangi (assembly GCA_036850665.1). Taxonomy (NCBI): domain Eukaryota; kingdom Metazoa; phylum Arthropoda; class Collembola; order Entomobryomorpha; family Entomobryidae; genus Dicranocentrus; species Dicranocentrus wangi. The sequence goes on from JAANSN010000853.1 coordinate 5,867, forward strand.
ATATCCTTGGTTCATCATCATTCCCCAAGTCAATGCCAAAGCTCACAGAAGAGTGGTTCTGTTCACTTCTGTTTCCCACCATGCATGCCTAACAGGCCGAGTGGGACTGGGGCTGGACGCACTCGTTTATTGTTTTTTTTTTAAATGTGGAAAATCCCTTTGGAAAAACAATGGAAAATTGGCTGGAAATGTGTGTTTGTAGAAAAATGAATAATATATACTGCCTATATTTATTTTGTAATTTTATAACTAAATCAGGCGTGCGCATGCGATGACGATGATGATGGAAACTATATCAGTAGAAAATCTGAACTGTGCGCTCCCATATATTCTCACTTTTATTATTCCGTTCCGTTCTCATTTCCCATGCAAAATGACTAAAATGCTAGTTGATACTGTTGAAACTGTTGATAGCAGCATGTATTTTTTTGCAGGAGTTGATGCTGATATGATATATATATTGATACCTAAATACTCCACTTTTGTCTCACAAGAGGAGAATTAGCATGAGTGGGTTTTATTGCTGGCGGAGAAATATTTAATAATTGTTCACAACAATCCATCTCTCATCTCGGCGGCTGCGGCTGCACATTACGTCAATCAGATCAGGTGCACCAGCAACAACTTTAACTTGTGTACTTTCCTCCTAAACATCTTTAAATCCAGGATAAAGCCACAATAAAACCATATAAGATGAAACAGATAAGTCATCCAAATTCTCGATGATATTTCCCACGCCATCCATTACGTTCCAGTCGGAGGGTCGCAGATGAGCCCCAGTAGGGTGGGAACCAGGAAAATTGGACGCTTTCGACTCTAGTGCTTTTATTTGCATCTTAAAGCTATGTACGGTTTTGGTTACACCCTAGTGTTTGGTAAATCCCTAGCATTTTTTAAAGGGACAAGAAAACAAACCAGGTTGCCGATTTTGCTCTTAAAAATGTTTCAGCTCTGGTTTTCACGTCTAGTGTCTCGACGACCGACCGGAGTTGGTCATTGTCTCAGCACAGCTTAGCGCTAATGCTTATGGAACCAAAGTGGTGGACGTGGTGTGGTGGTGGCTCAGAGTTGTCACCAAGGAGGAGCAACTTAAGAAGGAACCCTAACTTGCACATGCTTTCTTAATCGGATAATATATATTCCCCAATATTGAAGCCTCTCTGGCGGAATGGCGGATACAAACAACTCACCACAGCATAGTTGTGAGGTGTGACAAATCCAACAATGAAAATGTTATGCATGCATAAAAATACCAAGACTTATTACATATTATCCGATGAGTGCCTTTCTAAGTTTCAATTTTCGAGTTGGCAGGAGCAAAACAGCCTCGCAATCAACAAAAATGTGTAATAAATGTATATCGAGCGAGCGAGAGTGTGTTATGTAAATCAGGTGAGTTGGGAATGAGAGTCTGCTAACTGGAATATTATTGCAGCTTCTCACAGAATCAGACTCTGCTGACATTCATTAATATTCGGAGCAGTGGAGAGTGCTGGACAAATGATTCTGAATGAATTAAGAAGAGTAGCAGCTCAGCTCTCGATCTTGTCTTAGGATTACTAAAAGAGCAAAACAGGAGCAGCAACACCAACACCATCATCATCGGTCCAGTTGTCCTCTTCTAGTTCATCTGCGAGTAGAGGGAGTACGTCTGATTAGAAAATGTACCCAGTTTCTTAGGAATGCGTATAGTGTATAATATTACTATTCGTCATCCTCGTGTAATAGATTAATGGAGGAATGACGTTATAAAAGCGAGACAGGGAGACCTAACCATCATTCACATCATCAGAGAGGAGAGCAGAGGAGAGTTCTATACTCACAATCATCAGTAAATGTAAATTAACGTACGTAACATATTTACAATATATATCCACATCCACAACACAACAAAACGAAAGAAGAGTGAGTGAGGCACGGAGTACATGTTTACAGATTGTACTTAGTTTTAGGAAGAGGTACGACGACTACTACTACGTACACGCTCATTTAAGCTGCATCTCTCATGTTTTTCGAAGAGCTGAACTGAAAAACTGAGCCTAGCTACGTTCATATTGTTACCTATGTTATGTGTGAAGGGAGAGCGAGTTAGTTGCCTTTTTGTTGATGATATTATGATGGGGCATGATGATGATGGGTATAGCCAATGCAGTCTGCAAACCTGTGCTCACTTGCTTGCCATCCTGCTTCAAGCCCACTTGCCAACTGAACGAGCTCGCCTGTAACCTTTTCTCAGAGCACAACCCCACCACATGTGTGTTATATGAGTTGTGGTGGGCACTTTGCACCCATCATCATCTCCTCCGAACGAGAACAACTGAGAACCTCTTAATACAAGTTATATAAAACAATCGGACTATATTATTATACCGGCTTTAGAGGAAAGGGAGGAATTGTGTGTCAAGTGTCAAGAATTTTTGGGGGTGACAATCCAACTCAACTTCTCCAAATATGTGTACTATTAACAATGGTTTTGGGCATAATAATCCTGGAATATTTGTGGTGAACCGGTGTTTTCTCAGTGATCTGCTGCTGCCAGTAGGTGCTGCGGTGCGAGCCCTTATTCATCCCTGAAAATCCTCAGGGGCGAATCAATTCATTAAATAAACAATTGAAGAAAAACTGTGAAGATCTGTGAGAATGTGCATTTTTTATTATTGGTGGTTTGAAAACGTTCACGGTGCGAACGACATAATCAATCATAGTTTGCAGCTGGATTAATGTGAAATAAAAAAGAGGAAACTAGATCCTTGTGGAACAGTATTAGTGCATCTGGACAGTGAAAAATATACCTGATATAAATATTTTTCAAAAAATATTTTATTTGGAGTGTTTTAAGCAACGAGTCGGCTACTTGAGTTCCGAGTCAAATGATTGTAGTAAAAGAGGAGGCGGGCGCTGGGGAATGGGTTCGGAACGGGAGTGACTCAGAGCCGAGTGGTGGAGGGTACGGGAGACAAGGGACAATGCTAAAAGACGATATGCCACCCAACCTCCCTCCAGATCATCAGCATCACAACATGTCGAACCAACAACACTCCGGTGGACACAATGTGAACAACAACAACAACAACAATAGTCCGGGTGTTGCCAATCAACACCACCACGGCTCCGGGATAACCGGAGTGAGTATAAGTAGTTGTGCAAATCCCTCTGGACAAGGCCATCATCCCCACGGACCTCCTAATAGTTGTAATAGTGGCGGTGGTGGTGGTGGTGGAGGTGGCAGTGGGAACAATATCTGTTCCGGATGTGGACAAAGAATACTAGATAGATACTACGTGCTCGCAGTGGACCGCCAGTGGCACAACGAGTGTCTTAAATGTCACAGTTGTGGGATTGTTCTGAGCAATCAGCTCACTTGTTTTGCAAGAGATGGTCTCATCCTCTGCAAAGAAGACTACTACAGGTATGCACAACAAAACACACATTCCTTCTCAACATTTATTGCATATTGCATTCCCTCCCATTTTTATAACGAGCCTTTTCCTACATTCCGTCGCAAATCGCAGCAATGCCTCAACCCTGTACCAAAAAACTTGCCAAATAAATAATACGTACCTTATCAAACGTCGTTGTCGCGAACAGGAACACCTGAAGAGAAAAAAACGTTTCTCCTTCAACGAAATGATCATTATGCACTCTTTTAAAACAAATAAAATGTATATCCCGTTTAAAGAACAGCATCATGGTCAACCTTTCCTTTAAACCGATTTTTATCCTCCTTCCACCCATCCATCCATGTTATTGTGGGAATTTAATGAATTAAGTTGAATGAGAGAAGCCGGAGCTGTCGTTTGCCAGATCAATGTTTATTTGACAAGATAATATGGTGGGCATTGGTCACTTTATTTTGGCAAGTTGCGGCTTCCATTGTCCCATCCATCCCCATCCTCAATCCTCATCGTATCATGCATCCTCGGCTGGCTTGACCAAAGTTGACAGGAAGTATTTAGTGGTTTGAGCTAGAAATCCATTAACAAAAACTAAAAACCCACCAACGGTCCACCACGCAATTCACAATCTATTAATAATATATTGCCAAAGCTGTGAGAAAAATTCCATGCTTATCGAATCTTGTTCAAAAATTAACAACACAAGTTTTTTCCCTTCAATGCTGAATCCAATCATGTAAAATAAAATATACTCTCCTCCTCACATCAGACTCGATACAATCAAGTAATCATATTCTCTCAAAAGACAATAATTTGTATATTTTCCATATCGTAAATCACCCTGTTCACATATTATGGGTTCAACCAAGCTCACTTTGTATTTTTTTCTCTTGTGTGTAATGTAATGGATTATATGTACATGGATTCGCGTTGTTGATGTAAAATATGCGTGTTTGATGATTGCAATGCAATATATATGCAATATATGCAATGCGATGAGATGATGGTCATCAACATTGCATCATTTACATTGTACGGCACAACGGCGCATGGGTATTTCTTACAAATATCTGCTTGCTGAACACTCTGCTTTATCGAATCAACTTTCGCCTTGTTTCCCATCTTATCGCTTCTTGGGAGTTTAGCAGACGTGAATATCTGCTGGGATCATTTAAGGGCTGCTGCCGTTGCTGCTGATAACACAGATGAGTATCAGCAGAGAGTAGATGTAAGACATTTAATAAAAGCGAAGTGAACAATGATCGACGAGGAGGAGTGCATCACGGCCGACAATGTAAACAGCTTTGCTTGACTGCTCCAACTTGCCCCAAAATGCGACTTGAAGGTGGCTTCGCTCCTATGGTGGAGTGGTGGAGGATGGAGTGGATGTATGTACAACATTACTTATGGGAATGCATGGTGGTAGTTGTGTTGTGGTGGTGGTATGGTGGTGCGTCCGGTGAGAACTGAGACATGGGGTACTTGACAAAAAATATAAACATTTATTTGTGTAATGTCGCATTTTCTTGGCTGGAATGACAAACCTCGTTTTAATATAAAGATTTTATAAAGATATGTAAATAATGCACAAAAAAGTGGAGAAAAAACAAATGTTCTCTCTGCCAAATGGATATAGTATTTGAATAGATAACTGCGTAGAAGAATATCAGTTCAATATATTACGTTATGCATATATATTGGTCAAAATATGACCAAAAATCCCTTTGGCTCACAGCTTACAACAAATTTTCTCACTGGATTCCTTCTCTCTCTGCAGCCAACACAGACTTTATTTGACTAACTAGCAAAAATAAGTTGACGTACGCACGATACTTACGTTGTTGTTAGTAGAACGGAAAGAGAGAAAACCTGATTGATTAGAATCAAAAGCAGCGGGGATGATCTACGACGGCGTGATTATTACTTGACGATATGGAGATCACTTTAGAGCTCTTGCGAAGGTGCAGATGAGCTTTTGTTTTTGAGAGTAAATGAAAATTCTTCAGTATTCGCCAGTAGTAGCCACAATAGCTCAGTTTTTCAGGTTGAGTTATTGTGCAAAGGAAAAACATATCACGAGGATGATGTTGTTCATGTCATGCACACGTTCGTTCACTAGCTCTGCTCTGCTGAGTGAAGTTGTACAGAGTAGAGACGAAGAAAAATTGTGATTTGGGTTGTTTGATTTGCTTTAAGAGAAATTAATATTTGGGTTCCACACCGCAGCTGCCCAAGGTCACCAGGTGATGTGCTCATACTACTGCAACGGTTGGTCAAGACCATTAAGTAGTTCCCACAAACTCAGTGGAGCACCCCGCTGTCAAATGTAACTTGAATTTTGACTTTCGTACACGTGACCCTCCACCATCCACCACCAGCATTTATGTAATTTATGAGCTCTCGCCGGTTGCACCAGCGAGAAAAACACTGAAATTTCATTTTTGTTACATACATATGAGATGAGAACTCTGCGAGCAGAGAGCAAGTCGAAATGGGTGTAAAAATGCAAAAGTCTCGAGTTTTTTTTTGATAGAGACACTCAGCAGCGGAAAAGTATTAGTCATAATAATCCACTATCGACGATGGTTGCGTTTTGTGCATCAAAACAGTTTTTTTTGTATTTGAATGAAGAGGATCGACCAAGTAAGTTGTGTGTCTCGCTGTGCAAAATCCAATCCAGGATGTTCATACATTTTTCCAACTCCAACTTCAACGATGATGATGAGGACCATTGTCAATGGCAAAGTTGAGTTTTGAGAGTAAAGGAATGAATGAAATTTTCTTTCTACATGATCAGGGTTACTCAATCATGCTCCTTGACCTTGTTTATTGTCAGTGGGTTGGAGTGGAGTCTATGACTGAAAAGAGCGTCTTTTTGGGTGGTGGTTGTACGCAGCAGCAAAAAGCATTTTTACTACTAAATTCACTCAGTAAGTCTAAATACATACATAGTTACACCAGAGAGAAATCATTTTAAAATTCTGGTCCAGAGTGTTGACGAGAAAAGAGAAGAGGATGTTTACCGATAACATGAGTCTACTACCGACGACCACAACGCGATGGGCTCGGGCTCTCTTAAGGGAATACTCTGATGAGTTTTTGTTGAAATTGATTTACTCTTGAGCTATATAGTGTAGTGGTGTCGCTTACATTATATACCTATGGATGGAGGATGGATGGAGGCCCCAAAGCCATGTGAATCCTCTCCACTTCTCTCTCCTACGATACGATGCTATCTCTGGCAAAGAAAAAAAAACGCCACCAAGACATGCGTAATTTGCATATCTCTCTCTCTCGAGTCAAGTGTAATTATCGCTGTGGTAAGTAGTCATTTAGTGTTGCTCCTGTTAATGAAATAATCAGCACGTTTACAAGCCTGAAAACAACAGTGCTGCTGTCTCTGTGGCTCTCTGCCATTTCCTTCCCCAGTTTTAATAACTGCTCGCTCCTCCGGTGCGGTTCGCGTTTCGTAATCCATCGTCGTCGGTGCGACAATGAAACAATAACGCTTCTTATCCGACCAATTTAATTTACTATTTACTACAGAGCTGAGCTACTACTACCTAGCAGCCTAACCCATTTTTTTCATTTACAGCTCCTCCGCTCTTATCATAATTAGTGCTTTAAGTGGCCAACTATTAACTCGAGAAAAATATATATATGAACCACCTCGGCGGCTACAGAACTACACTCAACTTCCTTTCCAGTTTTCCAGCTAAACGCTACAACCACGTTTTACCAGGTTTTCCCAGACTTCCCCTTCGTCATCCCCTTTTCACAGCCCATAAAACCAAAACCGTTAAGGAAAGCAAAATAATGGGCTAAACATTATAGATATCAGCTGGAGACGTAACTTTTATTTAGCCATAAAGAAAAAAATATATAATACAATGTGTACGTGTACACGTACTACGTATACTAGCAAGAATAATATGAGGTTTTAATACTCCACCACCATCACTATTCTCCTCCTAATTACTTAATAAAGTAAAAGAAAAGCAATTACAGACAATCATCAGCACTCGCCAACCTGCTCCTCTGCTTTTTTGGTTACACGCATCATCCTATCCTCCTCCTTCCTTACTCGCTCCTAAACGTCCACTATATCAACACAATATTTTTTTTAGTATTTTTCTTTACTGGGAATCAATAAGAAAAAATGGGAAAAGTAGGATAATATTATAGCCATCATCATATCATCATCATCATCATCAGTTATCATCAAATTGATATTACTCGTATTCGCAGTAGCACTTACGTTTTTCCCCGACATACATTTATCATCTCACAGCGCAATTATATGAGGCGAGCCAACATCAGACCAAAATACTGTCATTAGCCCAACTTCGCAATAAGTTAATAAATATGTAAAGTAAAGTATGTATCACAATCAGAAAAAAAGTAGGGTTTATAGGTGTATTCATCAATACATAGTAATATGCAAAAAAACGGGGTTAGGTTACATGGGCTTCTTAAGAATGAAGAAATGTCAAGAAGACGCTCTGGCTTTGTGGTTGAGACTCGTACGGCCACGGCTTAAGACAATAATATTATTATTAATATTTCATAGTTCAACAGTATTTTGAGCCAAGTGTTTTGTTTTATTATTAATCTGGTTATGACTTATATATTATAGGTATAGTATTTCCCTCTGGTTGACAGTATTTGCCACATTGTCAATATGCAGCAGGGCAGGAGTTGCAGGAGTTGTAGGAGCAACATGATTTCAGAGTTGTTGGAAAACACTTTCATTTTTATTAGGCATGTGCTTGTCAGACTACTTATTGTGTTTTGAATGATGAGCCTGCTGATGAGTGATGATGATGCTGATGATGCTATGAGGGCTGAGGCGTGTGTCTTCCAACTTTTTCTTCTTCTCCTCTTGTCATTGAGAGTTCGCTAAGTTGACAATAAATAGGATACTTTAGGAGCTGGCTACACAGAAAAAAATGTACGCTTAAGTTATGAGCTTTTTTTTATTATGTATTTCATTTTATCTGAACTGTCTATTGGACTATTGGAGATGATGATGACGACTCTCTCATGTTGTGATAATGAACCAGTGCAGGACTGCGATGAAATTTAAAGGTGATGATGATGAGGAGCTGAATGACTGTGTGTGTGTCTGTCTTGTTACTACTATTCTTGTTTGCGAGGAGGACAATTGCTGATATGGCTTGGCTTGGGAGTGTTAAGTTGGAATAAAAAGATGGCAAGTATTGATAATGCGATGACAATGTGATCAAGCAGAATCTTTAAGACAATGAGTTATACTATACACTGTTGTTGTGATGATGATACAGTTCATAATACACACACACACGGCTCATCATGATGGGTTTGGTTTTTTACGTGGTGTGCTCTGCTCTGCCTATATAGGTAAAGGTAGAGCTCTTCAACCAGATGATGATATTACACAGCTCCTGCTGGGTTAATAACACTAAATTACACTCTGTCAGCCCCGGTTGATTTTTCTTGATTGAAAAGTTGAGTCGTCTTCTTCTTGGGACCATTTTGCTACTGCTGCTGTTCTTCCTACTCCGTCGCATCGGTTAGATGTGCACACACTCGAATCAGTCGAATCAAGAAGACAGTTTTCTCCTTTTACAACTTGAAATCTCCTATAAACCACATTCATCCAACAACAAGCATAATACAATAAAAACTTATATATTGAGTTATAGGGGATGGGCAATGCGATGGGCAGCAGTTGAGAGAAAATATATAATCAGGTGTATACAGCATAATAGCATCAGCAGTAGTAGGCAGTATAGGATTTTATTGTTTTCTGCTAAATCTTGAATGAAACAGGAGGGATCTATTATCAAAGAGCAATAAAGACAGGTTACAGCATTTAAGGAGCCTTCCGTGGCAGCATCACCACCACCACCAACAACTAACTACAAGTACACATGCCTCCTTTTCCTCGGGAAAAAAATGTATAATACATTTTTACTCCTTCTTATTCTTATTCTTATTCTTACACTACTTCTTTCTACTACTAGCAAGCAGCAGTGTACATAGTTAGTGGTTTGTGGCCAAAAATCAAGTTTTTATGAGCACTCCACTTCTCTTCTCCTCTGCTGATCTCCTTGGTGTAAAATGGGAAAGGGAAAAAGAGAGTGAATATATAAGACTGTGAGAGAGTTTTGGGTGGATAGTGGATGGTTGAGATAAAGTGGAAGAAAAACCACAGAGCGAAACATGATGATGATGATGAACCCTGGAATTGAATGAATTAAATTAAATCGTGTAGACACCGATGAATATGATCACCATAAAAATTATACCAACTCGGATTACTTGTGATGGTCGTGCATATATATACTTATACCCGCCACTCGCCACCACTTTTTTCTCCCTCGATTGCTGGTGATTTGGATTATATTGTCTTAAGATTCTTATTGCAAAGGAGCGACAGGATCCGCTACAAAGTAACTTTTAGGTAGCTTGATCTCTCTCTGCTCTCCTCTCCAATTCTCCAATATAATCCAATCTCCAACCACAAAGTTGGGAACTGGTAAGGGGATTAGTGAGAAATAAGCTTTTTCGTCTTGTTCTCTTGCCTGCTGACATTTTTTTTGCAGGAATGTAGAGCTTCTCACTCAGCTCGTTGTTGGATTTGTATTGATTTTAAAATGACGCATTTATTTGATCGGTGGTGATGGTGGTGGCTACTGCCACGCCACTTACTTTGCTACCTACAAAAAAAAGTTAAGTAAAGTAGCCCTCGAGAACGAAGTTGCTAGATTAACCTTTGCAATGAGCGAATGAACGCAACGGGGCAAGGAAATGGTGAGATCCGAAGTTTCTAGAGTCCTCATGACTGACGATGAACTGAACTGCCTGCTATAATATTTCGTGCGCATCATATCCAACAACATCCTGGCCCTTTTCCTCGTTTCACACACGACAAGGTTGTGTGATGTGTGCTGCTGTGGGTTGGGGATATGCAGTTTAGGCAGTAAAATATGTAACAGAAACTATAAATTTATTGGCCCTCTTCCCGTGGTCCGGGCTCTTCTGCTAAGATAAACTAGAGTCAATTTGGTCACACACGCACTTCCCTCCACCATGATGAGCGTGGAGTGAATGAGTGGGGTCCACGAGGGAAGAGTATTATTATTTTTTTTTGAAGACGTCAGGTAAATTCTCCAATAAACATCATCTGCTTTCACAACTCATCTTGCACATCCGCGGTCGGTTATTAAATGGGTATTTATCATCATCATCATCATGATATCATTGAAAAGTGGTGGTGTGGTGTAGCGAGGAGGAGAGAAGAAAAAGAAAAATTGGTCCACCTAAGCTCCCCAACCACAGCCCTTTATTGCTAGATTGCTACCTAAATGTGACACGAAAAACCAAGAAAAAAATTTATATATGCCCAGTTGGCGATGCGATGGATATCTCTGTAGAAAGAAAGGAATATAAAAAAGGGATAGCTTCCATCTCATAAGGTTTAGCAGGAGGAGAGGAGAGGAGCACGAAAGGTATATATGGAACGAGTGAGTGAGTGATAGCTGGGTGATAAAAAGCCAGAGCAGTAGTTTATCGGGAAGGAGAGAATTGAGAAGCCCAAAAGCCACCATAAGGCTGGCAGACAACCAACTTTTTGTTCCAAAAAGCTATTCGTCAGTCTTGGTAAACGGAGGAAGAAAAAAAGTAGAAAAACTTTGGGGTTTTTTAGTGAAATCTGCTTGCATCCTTCCTCCGCCGGACTCACTTCACACTGCTGACATCGGTTCGGCTCGCATACTCGCATCGCATCGCATGCCAGTGCGAGCGACTGTGTTTGTTGCGTTCCGTTGATGCTTCTGCTCCCAAAACGACAAGATGATCCCAGGATGATAGAATGATAATAAGTCGGACTTCCAGTGTGAAACCTTTTGGGTTGCATGCAATGTCAGTAGAAAAACTGCAACAACAACAAAACAACCTCGGAATGAACCTAACTGCCGTGAAGGCTGCTAAATCAGTCAGGGATAATATGACTCACATTCCCCAACAAAAACAACATTTACGACAATGCAATGGGATCTTCAGAGAGCGAGAGAGAGAGAACTTGAACGGGAGCAAAAGTGGTTGGATTTTTTGATGATGAGCCTTGTTGTTTCTTGTCGTTACTTCTTGTATCTCCTCTCTCTCCTCTGCTATATGACCACAGTCAGCGCGTAGAGAACTCAACTAAACTCTTTTTCTTTTCAAAAACTACTTTTTTATATGATTATGGTATGGTTGTTAAGCCGAGGAGGATTGAAACAGAAGCCAGGAATAAAAAGGGAAATAAAATGTAAAAAAAAAGCTGAAAAAGTCAACATTGGTTTGAGAGAGCCAAGTAAGGACTCTGCCTGTTGTATTTCAAGCTAAAAAAAACTGATCTAGATCAGCAGAATAAAATATATGGGAGAAGAAAAAGGGTTTAAGTTTTTAGGGGCATTTTTTTCTCCTTTTCTTTTTCTTAAACTATTTTTTTACCAGTTGTTATCTGAATCTCTCTCTCGTTTCTACCTGGTTTATTGCAACTTGACTTGAGGAGGACAAGGCAGACGAAAAGATTACAAACTAAAGCTGTTTCCTGTTCAAAAATTTCTTACCAGTTTATAGTTCACCTTTTTTTGCTGTGGATCACCACTGTCAAGTTTTCTTCAACTAATACAATATTATTGCCACCTGAAAAAGGGGTGGCACATTAGCTGCTTGCTTGCTCTTGCTGCCATGCATGCACACGACGACGATGGACGACGAGAAGACGAGCCCATCATCATGACATGACCAGTTGGATTGACCAGTATGAAAATTGAGCTGAAATTAGAAAAAAAGTGTAGGATTTTTTTACCGTTTTAAATAAAAATGCAAATCCCGTGGTGGTGGTGGCCAAATCTAAATACTAAAAGAATCTATTAAAATATATCTGTTAGTTGGGTGGCAAACCGATAACTCGGCGGGGGGCATCAATTCAACAACAAGTGTTGATTGAATGATTAACTTTGGTATTTTCAGGGGTTCTTCTGGGGTGAGAAGAGTTGTTTGAATAACTTGATTTAACCCAAATTGGTTATTTTTTGTCAGAGCCGGGCCGGAGCTGCCCGCAGTTCGACAGGAGTTGACAGGTGTTTATATAAACTCAGGGCAACCCAACAGTAATTGATTTGGCCAGAAAAAAACATGAATTTTTATAATATCGAAACTTTTTTTTGTTGTTGAAATGCATTGTTGATATGAATGATTTAGAGCAAAATGCTGCTCCATTCTCAATTCCATGCCTGGTTTGGTTTCACCTCCTCACACGAAAGGCGTAGATGATTGAGAAAAAGTTGGGGGTTTAGCCCAGTAGCTCAAGAAGAGGTTCTTTATTAGCAGCTTCTGATCTTACCTCCATCCAACTAACTCCCCGGCGACTTCAACACGATAAAACGTGGCTGATAAACTGCTCATGATTCTCGGCTTCTTCTACCGATTATCATATTCATATTCATATGGAGAGAGCAATCCCAATGAATATATATATATAGGTGGCAAACAATTTACCACCCAGTTTCTACCCTCCTCTCATGCATAGTCATTTTGCTTTTACCTGTTTTTTTTTTAAGATTATAATTTTCCTTCATGCTCGAGTTTCAGGGTGGAATGGTCAAATTGCCGAGTCCATCCATCCCTAAATCCCCTTTTATCAGTGGAAATCTCCGACTAATTGGGTTAGCCAAACCTCTCATTATCCCCCTCCTCACATTCGGAAATTATATCCTTGTTCTGCTGGCTTTAATCAGAAAAAAATGCCGGATGCCCCGAGTGTGTGGCGCTCCGATAATTTTTTCTCCAACAACAACAATACGCATTCCGAAACAAATTGAGCACATCTCCTGTTCGGAATCAAAATGGAATCAGTATCTGGCTGGATGGATCTGCTGCTGTTCGCCATAAATTACAAATATTCCATGTGGCTCATTTGAATATTATTATTGTTGTTATTATTATTTTGTCTTCCCGACCACCACCTGTGTTACGCATTCCAACTTCCATTCAACCTGGCTGGACTGCGCTGAGGTGGTGATGAACCACCAATTGTTCGACAATCGACAGCACCTTTCGGGCTCACTTGCTCAGAGGGAGAGTGACACAGAGGCGGCGTGTGAATGATATTAAATATTTTCATGTTTGCTCCCATTTTCATCACCCGCGCCAATAACAACGACAACCGAACACAAGTTAGCTCTCTGCTACTGCAAATTGTGCGCTTCCTCGCGGTAATTGTATTTGTGCGTGAGGTGGTTACCAAATCCACCCTCTCTGCTCCTCACATTCATCATAAACAGCTAGAGAGTAGAGAGACGACGAGAGCAACAGCAGCAGCCCTATCAATCGAACTTCCTGTTTCAGTCCCACTTCTTTTTTTCTTCTTTACTTATTTTGCGGTTTTAACGTTTTTTTTTGCACAAAACGCATGCAGCCCAACATGTTACACACCTGTCGTGAACTTCGACTTCGACTTTATCTCATTTTTATAGCGTCCTATTCATTGTTTCATTCATGATGGCTTGCTCGGAATCACACTTATACACACATTTTCGCCAAGTGTATTACAACTCGAACGAACCGATAAAACAAAAAATGCATTCTANACAAAAAATGCATTCTAATCGGCTCAACTTGTGTGCTCACAGCATCATCCACAGCACAAAACACAACAAACACGGTTACAAAATTACATGCTTTGTGATAATCATAATAATTATTATTATACAAATTTTAACTGGCTGTGCTCAGTAATCTGAATACAGCTGAATGCAGGCCACTACATACAATCAAAGAAAAGGAAAAAAAAACCTTTTGTTTTAACAAAATGTTCAACAGACATAAATATTGGCAGACGTTTTTAGAGTGAAAAAGGATGAGGCTGGTTGCAAATTGTAATCCTGTGCAACGATGTTATGTTACATGGTCATCATCATTTTTTTTCTTGGGCTGTCAGCAGACCAGGGTGTTCACTCCGTTTTTCATAAAAATATAGGATTAGCTAAATTCGCGTATTGATGTACAAAAATTGTGCATCGTGGCAAAAAAAAATTCTTCATTGTTGAGTAAAAAAAGTCTTCCAGAGAGAGAGAATCAGCATGCTATTCCTTTTTGCTGTGATGCTCTGCTCTGGCGTTTATCTACCTTCAGATCTTTTCCCATGATAAGCCTCACTCAAGATTTGTATTATCCACTTGAAAACAAGCTCTGAATTTTTATATGTCTTCAAAATTGCTTCATTTCTTATCGCCTCCCTCGATCTAAAAGGCTACTCGTGTTTCTCTCTCTCTCTCTGTTTACTATTGTGGCTCGCTCAGTGTTCGTTCAGTGTTCAGTGCTCTGCGTTCGTTCAGTCAGTCTCGCATCAGTCTGACAGAGAGTTGAGTTATATCCCCTTTTTTGCAGTTTCTCTGGGTTAATCTCAAGGTTTGCTTTATTTGCTATTATATTCTGAAAAAAGAAGAGAGAGAGAGAGAAAAGGTGCATTGTGAATATGATGATGATGATGATGAGGAGTATGATGAATGTTGATGGAGTTGAAATATTATTACGATGTCAATTGCTTGCAGCAAAAATATTTTACTGTACTTTATATACGCGAACGCGAGAACGATACCGCATTAACACATTACATTATTTTTTCAGCTACAAATTTGATTTACCCGAGGATGTTATGATTCCTTTAGTTTTTTCAATGTTTTGACGAGCGGGATATAATTGAATGGCGGAGGTGCATATGCGGGGGTTTCCGATCAGAATCGGCCGAGAACACAATACATTTTTTTGATGTAGTAATAATAATTACGGACTTTTCTATGATTTACAGATCCGCCATTACATTTTTTAATTAAACCCCTGCAACCAAATCCAATACTTTAATGTTGAAGTCATGCTCCGTTAAATTTCCCAAGGTGGGCTGTTATTATTATTGCTATTAAAGGAATGGGAAGGTGGTAGTAGTAAAACCAAGAGAACAATTCTGAGAATTTCATGAGGAAACAGAGAAGATAATCTGTCATGAGATGGCCAAATGGGATGAATTGTCGCGGTGCCTATATATAGCCGCGTTGTTTGCAGGTGGAGCAGCCACAATAAAATAAACATTTAAAAGTATAATAATATCACATCACTCAATCAGCAAAACACTTTTTGCCAACTTTCCACTTTCCAACACCGAATCCGCCGTAAAAGTGACTATCAAATCAAATGGGATAAGTGAAGAGCTGAGCAATTTTCCAATTTTCTTCCTATTTGACCAGTTCGAAGTGGGCGTGTAGAAGGCATATACTATTATTGTTGTGTTGTGTTTTGTGCGATGGAGATGATTTTCCCCCACCCTTTTCTCCCCCCAACAACTGCTCCTATAATGTGTATCCGACAAGACAAGATGCAGTAAGCGACTTTTACAAAATGGGAAAAAAAGACTTTTTTATTGCCTCGCGTTTACATAATCCTGCAATAATCTGGCTAAAATCGTAAAAGGCTTTAGGGCAGTGAAATAAAAGGACGCAGATCGAGTTTTTAGACCAACCGAAATAGCTTTTGGGGTTGGTTTTGACTTTTTCGCGATGCTTCGGTGCGTCCGCTCCGGTTGCTCTTCTTCGTTCCCATAAGTCATAAAATATCTTCTAGGATTTTCATTCCAACATGGAGAAACCAACAAATAAACTGGAAGCTTTTGTTGGAGGAGGGTGGAGGTGGTGGTGTTGGTTGGTTGGTATACACCAGCTACAATAATACAATGACATCTCCTAAGTAATAAACTAAGCTGTCGTGCTCCTCCTTGAGCCCCATATTGTTTTCAAGATGCAAAACGATCCTTTTATTCAAACAAAGGGCTTTGATTATTTGTCCACTTTAAAAAATACACTAAGCGAGGAGGGATATATGGATGATGACTGATGATGACAGTCCGCCTCCTTGCCATCCAATATCATGATTATTATATTATTTTCCCTCGCCATATTACCATCAAAAGTTGCCGTTGTTTACTGAATTCACTCTGCAGGGAATTTTATATATATATACATACATGGAGGGAGGGAGGGAATCAACCGGAACGGTTGAACAAGCACCCAAAAAAACCTGCGAGTTGACTAGAAAGAAAAAAATAATGATATAGACATAACTGAATTGTGAATTCGTTTGTGCTCCTCTCTTCTTCTCCTTCTTCTCTTCCGTTAGACAAGTCAAAGTTGGTGGTGGTGGTGGTTTTTTTTTCTCTATTCGCCGTGTCTTCCGTCGTTGTACTCTCTTTTTTTTCCTAGATAAAAAAACTCCTTCTTCCCTTCTTACCATCATCGTTTTTTTCTTTCTTTCTTTTGGGTGCTGGTGGGACTCACTCAGGCATAAACATATTATCTAGTTATGTACATATTGAATCATTCATTGGGAGAATCCTCTGAGAGAGATAGCTGCTGCATAACTTACAACCATTTTTTTTATAATTCACAATTCAACGACGACGACGGTGATGTGCAATGCGCGCTGTGGAAATGGAAACGAACGAACGAAGAACGAACGGTGAGCCTAGTTTTCAAAGTTGTTAGGCTTTGTTGGTTTGGTCTCAGAAGAGAGAGGTTGTCAGAACCGCGTAGAAAATGTTGGGCTCTGGCTGTGATGATGCACAAGTTGTAGTAGTAGTCATAGTAGTAGTAAAAAAGTGAAGAGAGAGTAAACGAAGAGTTGCCATGGGCAACCCTTCATTAGTGCACTTCTCAAGAAGAGAGGAGAAGAGAAGAGAGAGAGAGAGAGAGAGAGAAGTGGTGCCTTCATCGCTTGTTTTTTTTTCTCTCTCTTGTAAGCTCCATCCTGGCGTGGCACAAGAGAATCACACCGAAAGACGGCGACTAGTAGTTACCGCACGTTATAGTTTACGTTATAGCCTAACCAGCTTCAAAAGTAGAGTTTAGAGGAGGAATAGGAAGGAAGGAGGATCTATAGCGAAAAATATATATTCCTATAACCATCACCACTTCCACTCTCTGAATTTCTTTGGATGATGTATACAAATAGGACGCACTAGTTCAATATATGAATGAATGTACCAGTCTTATAGCATCAGTTCAGTGAAATAGTTCAAGAATTTTCCTCTATAGGGTATAGATAGGGCTGGCGATGATGCATGGAACTTGCGACATGAGGACATGACACACGGGAGGGAATAGCTGTTTACAGATGGAATGTCGATTCATTCCGGAGGTGGACACGAGGTTGGAGTTTTAGAGGGCTGAATGAAGGCTGAGCCTTCTTAGTTTTCAATATTAGTTTTAAGAAAACGTTTGAGTTAGGAAACTAGTCGAGCCATTTACTTTCTTTGAAATATATATTTGATACTTGCTACTGGAATTTTTATTTTGATTGCTCCGGATTATTTTGAAAGTGTTTGAAGCTGATGTTATTTTTTTCGTTTGCAAGGAAAATGTTTTAAATGATAGGTTGGTATGATTGCTTCTTGAAGCGATGTCCTGTAAAGTCTGTGGTTGAGTTGGATGAAAGATGTGTAGCTTTGTATTAAAATATGAACAGAGTTATTGTCTTGTCGGTGAGGTTTCCCTTGAAATTAATAAAATGGGATTTGATGCTGCGGGTGGACCATAGGCCCATGAAAATGTGTAACAGAACAGCCATCCCACCGTGCACCTTTTAATGATGACACTACACCGCCGCCGCGCCGAAGACTTCATTCCGGGCAAGAAAAAGAGTCCCTTTCATCCGCTTTCTGCTCTTGAGCGAGAGATATGGCCCCACTTGAAATAAATAAAAAAGGAATGAAAAAATAATAATGATAACATGACAGCGGAAATGATGGCACGAAAGCGTACAATTTTTTTTCTTGTTAAACTTGATGATTTGACGAGATTTATGCAAATGAAGACTAGAGTCTACCTCACACTCTCCCCGACTCACACACAATCAGTGAGACAAGAGTTTCTAAAGAAATGTAATCTTTTGCCCAATTTTGCGTTCAGCTCTTGAAAAGGAATTTTTATTCCATTCATGAGGGGACTCTATAAAGCCCAAGTGTTTCTCAATGGCATTCTCTACATACTAGCCCATTTTTTTTATTTAAATAATAAATTTATTCCTCCTCATTCCAATCCAATCTTTAGAATCACACTCTTTCTCAGGGTGTCATTATTCGACGGAGGCGAAAGGGGAAGAGAAAGAAAGAGAGAGAGAGAGACGTAGTTTTTCACAATCCGATGTAGCTCGCTCGTGATCTTAAAAACAAGAGATTGCACACATCTTAAAGAAAAATGTAAAAATGCCAGGAGATAAAATGAGATTGGGAATTGGTGAGATTTCAACTGCGATGACGGCTGTGACAAGCAAAAAAGAAAAAGAGTAAGGTTCTCTCTCTCTCTTCAGACCAATCTGACTTCTTCACCCTCTTTTCAAAAAAAAGCCGAAAAGTCCAATCCACTCCAAATTGAAGGAGAAACAAACTTTCTATACAGTAGTCATATCCTCCTTATTCTATTCCTTATTGGCAAACCCCCATAATTGTGTATACAGATATGCTCCTGCATGCCCAACTCCTAAAAACCGTGTAAGATAAGACAACTGGCTCGATTCAATTCGACAAGAAACTGGTTCTGCTCTTCTCCTCTCCTCTCATCTCCATTCCAATTCCGTATAGCTCCACAGTAGCTAATAGGGTGACAATATTGTCACTAAAACCCTGAAACTGCGTACAGAGGCGTATATAATTTTTCGCATTACACAATACTCCGCTCGCTCTTTTTATGCGCGTCATTATGGGAATGGATGATATCTCATTAAAAAAGGACGCCGTCTTTATGGTCGCTGGGATTATGTTAACCTGACATGATTTTCATAATGGCGAAACTAAAATCACAGGTAAACGGCGAGAAAGGTGGTGGTGGGATCTGCTTGCTGGGCTCGTCCTCTTGATATTGTTCATTTGGGATTGGGGAAATGACGATGATGATGATGATGATGTGATGATGGGAAGTTGCATGTCCAACTCATTAATTTGACAGATAACACACTGGTGCGGGGAGGCAGGTAGCAAAACGGCCTGAAACCCTGCCTGCTCATATATAATTGATTTCAAAAGGGATAATTAATTAGGCTGAGCCTCTTCTTGCTCAGATTATCTCTCGCCCGCCAAGATTGATTCCACATCCCTGGCTCATTAAACAGAATCCAATGGATGACATTGCCAAATTAAATGGTTCACCGGTGGCGAGTAAAAAACTATCTTCATATCACCTCGCCTTCTTCCCTTTAAAAAATATGATCACGACGGCGGAGAGAATTACCTAGATGAGATGAGGAGAGCAGAGATAAATAAAATAATGCCTGCCTGTGCTGGCTGATCCACCTTTGGTGGTCTCATTTCTCCAAAACAGACACCGTTGTTTACATTGGCTTGTTGGCACCTCCACCTCGAGCACTGTAATTATGCTTTCAGCATCGACAACTAATATTATTCAACTCTTTTTTTTCACCTACCATTTTTCCCAGCAGTTTTTTTATTTTCAGCCATTTTTTTCATAAGAACAAATTTATGAACAAGTTTTTGTTTGATTTTTATTTTGCTCGAGTTACAACGAACGAAACGAACCGTTATTCGGATGTCTGATTCCCACCTGTAGGCACCTCCATCCCAGAGTAGAATATTGTGTGTTTTTCTAAATTAATTGATTTCATCAAGGCAATAAAATGATTTACCCGGAAGACCTGGCACAGAGAGAAACTTTTTTTTAAGTACTCATCCTCGCCACCGCCACTACCACTTGCTTTTTACAATCCATATTATCAACTATCCTTATAACTTTAGAGCTTAAAAGCATTGTAATTGAGAGAGAGTGAGAGAGAGAAAAACAAAAATAAAAAACTTGTGTAGATACCTATATAGTCATTCGGACTGCAGTATTCTGCAGACCAGATTAGAAACACAAAAAGGAAATGTATACAAAGGCGGCTACTACGCAAGCTGACTACCCTTTCTGGTTAATGAAGGAAAAGCAAGCGCAAAAGCAAAATATAATAATGCAAATAAAAAGAGTTTTTTTAAACTCTTGGACTCAATGCAGCGCAGTGTGATGTGATAATGCATCAGATTCAGCCTATGCGAGTTCCATCGGATAATTAAAAAGTTAACTGTTTTCAAAAAGCTTTTATATTCCAACAGGGAAAAGAGACATTAATGATGTTTATTGACGGGAGAAGCACAAAAGCACAATTGCAATTTTCTCTGCTTTTTTAGCTGTAATAATAATAGGTGCCGAGACGAGAGGGATAATATGCAATATTCAACAGAGAAAAATTGCATTAAATATCCTTGTAAAATTTTGGCATTTACAAGAGACTCGTAATGGTAGTAATGCAATGGGAAAAGTGTGGATAGGAAATTATATTAACCTTTTCATTACAATTCCCTTTTATTCGTCCACCTCCACCTCCACACCAGCACCAGCCTGAGCAGGAGCAAAAACTCTTTTATGGGAATCCAACCACTTGTTTGCGGACTCCAATTGAATTATTTAGGAGTAAAAGGGTTGTGCCCTTGGTTGGTTGGTTCTAAAAAACACTTGTGACTTTTTAAAAACAAGGCATGCCACTTGCCACCACCACTCACTCATTCACCTGTCATCGCCGGAATGGTTTTAATTTACCTGCTGGATGTATCCTAAACCAAAGTATATACGCAACGCACCTTTTTAGGGAAGATGGTTACTTCTACGTGGAATTTATATTATTTGTTTGTAAAAAAACCAACATCAAGTTGACGAAAAGGTCCATCAAGTTTTATGAGACAATGGCATGTCACCTCTCAAAAAAAATGTAAAAAAAAACGTTTCATTCATGCTAACTAGCATAACATGAGAGGAGAGTTTTGGACGGACACATCATACTTGCCTCTACTCGTTTCACTTCAGACAGACAGTCCTTTTGGGAGTAGGAACATGTTTTTGAAAAAAATTTATAAAAAAATTCGGATGTTTTATGCTATCTGGTTCTTGTAAGCAAGTGGGAATGACAAGAGAGAGGACTGCATGCCAATAAGCCACGTCGCGACCACGTACATCCAGTCCAGCCTGCCTGTTCGTTTCACTTGTCGTTTAAAAAAAGTGAAATTATGACAGACCTTTATTGTTCGTGTGGACACTGCTAAGAAAAAAAATTGTCAAAAAATTTATATGAAAAAAATGAGTGTATATAGCCACCGCACAGCGAGTGTTACCAACTTTAACTGGGAAGATCTCAAGACAAAAAAAAAATACTGCTCCTCTTGACAAAAAAAAAGAGAAATATAATGAGTGAGTGAGTGGCTGTTTAAATATTGAAAAGGGAGAGAGAAGAGGGGGAACCTGAGAACTCGCAGGGTTGCTGATGGAGCAGGAGCTAGGGGATTTTCTTTTTTTTCTTTCTCTCAAGTGGAAACATATTGCACGCCAGGTTGCTCATTTGTCGGAGAGAAAATTGACACACCTGATGTATTATTTGCTACAGTTGTCAGCCGGGGAGTTAGTTGGAGTGATTGCCATCGGTGCTAACTAAAGAGGGTGCTTTTACAGATATTGTCTAAAGCTGGTGGCACACGGGAATTGGGCCAAATGTCAGGTTTTGTCAGACACAGGCTTTTTTTCCCCTTTTATTTCCACCGAGGAATTGATTCATTAAAGTAATACTCCGAATAAGGAAGGAAGGAAGGCTCTCTTTTCCCTCGTCCTCTGTACTTCTTATTGGGTGTCCACCACAAAAAGAGTTCGGGTTTTAATTTTTTGGCTGCGTGTGAATTTTCACTAAAAGTGACTGTCCGACCGACCGAATGTATCAGTAAGTAAATTTTTTAATCTCACCTGGAGACTCAACTCGATTGAAAATTCTGTTTCCGTCCACCTCCTCCGCTCCATTTTTACATGTTAAACAACAACATATATTATTTTGAAGGAGAGTCCGGGTGGCTCTATTTTTTCCTCCTACGACGAGGGCCCACAGCAAGCACAGCGCAGGCAGACAACCTAATCCACTAGCTTTACGCCCAGGCACATGTCGTCGTCGTTTTTTCACAAAAAAAAGATAAATATTTGATGAAAGCCAAAGCTCCACAATAAAGTATCCACAATGGAGCTGCACAACAATGGCAAACTGTGGCAGCGAGCTTCCCTTTTTCTCCACCTGACAAATGGTTATTAGGGGTAATCTACCTGTGAAAAGGGAGGCATCAGCCTTGTCTATTTCACTTGTCTCATTAGCAGCCCGGCAGGCAGGCACAATTGGTGCAGTCATCATCATCATCATCATCATCATCACAAGACAAAAATCAGGCGAGCCCACGTCTTTATCAAAATAGGCATGCAACTAGCTCGACAGGGATGGAAAAAAGGGAAAAAAGAGAGAAAGAAAAATTCATGAAATATGGGTTTACATTTTTCCCCTCATCATCATCATCATCGTCATCATCATCAGCACATAGTTATACACTTGAAGTATTACACGTAACGTAACCCCTATTCAATTCTCCTACTTAATCACCCTTGAACCAAAACGATTTTCTGGGTTTTGTGGAAAAATGCAAAAAAAAGGCTTATGCTTGCTTGTACTTCGTGGAAGTTGCTCTTGAATGAAGAAGTGTCATTTTTAAAGGAACCGGAACAAGAGAAAGGATTTAAATATGACACGACATTTCATTAATGGTTCTGTTTTTTATTATTATTATTTGTAGGACATACCAACAACTGCCGCGACGTGCCTGTGCCCGATGCGGGAACGGGATAGGTTCTCACGAGCTCATCATGCGAGCCAAAGATCTAGTCTATCATCTCAACTGTTTTGTCTGTGTTGTTTGTCTACGCGTTCTCAACAAAGGTACGTCCGTATACTATTCCTTAATTACAGCCTTATTGTATTGTATTGTGTTCTTAATTGATTGGGAAGAGGTGGTTGGTGGTGGTGTTGCTCTTGTTGTTTAGTGAAATGCTATTTATATAGTTGAGTTGAGTTAATGATTGAGTTAATTGGACTCCTGATTTAGGTGATCACTTTGGGATGCGGAATTCTGCTCTCTACTGCCAAAAACATTACGAGATGGTTCTGGATGACAACTCAGCCTCATCTCCGCCACCTCATTTGACACCAAATAGTCCGCACGGGCATCACCACAATACTCACCACCCGCACCCCCCTCATCACCACCCTCATCCTGCCTCCGCGTTCTTCAACGGAACGGGTTCCGGGCAAAAGGGGAGGCCGAGAAAGCGAAAGGATCCGACAGACGGAAACATGGGCTCCATCATTGAGCTCGGTGCTACCACTCCTCCAGCCATGCAACATTTAACTCAAAATTTAGGTAAGACTATTTACTCCACTACTACTCTTCATCTCCCTCCAAAACTCCAAACTCTCTCTAGCTCTGTACTACCTCGAAAACAACCACGAAGAGTTTCTTAAAAATTCCATAAATCTCTCAAGTCTCGAAGCTCCTCGTCCAATTAGCTTGCAACTGGCATCGCATCGTGGCATCCACCAAGCCAAACCAAACCAAACCAAAAAATAAAAATATAAAAATATGCATGATAACTATCCACGCTTGTTTTGCACCACTCTACTCGTGTGATTGGGCCACTGCCGGCGTGTTTCGTTCGTTCCTCTGCTTTGAAAAACGGATTTAAAGTTATATAGGCAAAACGTTGGAGGGAGATTGTTATAAACTTATAGTCATCATCAGCAGTTTTTCTTCTTCTTCTTTTCCAAGTGAAGTTCCGTGAGTGGCAAGCCTCGTGGGGAATATTAGAGGAATTATTGAACCACCACCACCACCACCTCGTCGCTAAAGCATATTACTGTTGTTGTGTAATGTCAGCTAGAGCTCCTCATAACAACCCTCTCCATTATTTACAACATTGTTCTAACTAAAAATCATCAGACGAAAAAACTTTTTTCTCTTCTTCTTCTTCTTGTTCCTTTCATTTCATCATCATTAATAGTGCTATTGGGAGAAGGCTATAGCTAAACTTTGCGCATTGGGTTTTGAGGTGGGTAATAATGACTCTTAAATAATAAAGTAACGTCTTGTCACTCACATATCATTCATAACAATATTTTTGCTTGTTAGTTTCGATCACCAGCTCGCAAAGACAATCCTTCTCCTCGTCGTCCATTGGCATTTACTGCCTTTTTTGTTCGTTTCTACCTATAAAAAAAAACCTAACGCGGTGGTGTGGATATAGAATATAGATAATATATTGTATAGGTGGACGGTGGTGGTTGGTGGGGGTACGAACGTACGTAGGATCCACTTGTCAATATAAATCTTGCTCAGCTCTCTCTCAAACATTTTCAAAGAAAGAAAAAAATAGCCATAATTTTTTTTATATCTTCCATCTTGATGGCCACCGGGTTTCTAGCCATTATTTTCTCAAATTGAGAATTCAATACAAAAACACTGTAAACCGATATAGTTGTGGAGAGAGAGCGAGAGCTAGGGATATAATGATGACGGGGAAATGGCAAGGGGCTCCCCGCTTTGCTAATGGTGCTATGATGACCACATGGCGTGCGGGATTATATAGGATATCTTAGCGGAGGAGCCGCTGGGGCCACCTCTTCCAAGTTCCAAGGTGTGTAGGATTATGCGAAGTCGCCGCATATTACTGGAACGACTAAATTGGAAATAATTATGAAATCCCCGGAAAAGACACTTGAGCATGGTGCGAGGATGGTAAAGTGAGAAAAAAGGGGAAAGCAAATTGACAAAAAATGACGATAATGATCCCTTTTTTCTCTAAAAAGATATTTTATCTCTTGGAATCAATTTTCTTTAAAGAGTATAGGTAAATCATTATTATTTGCTCAAGAAGGGAGGGAGAATGAATATGAAGGTGAATATCTCGGATTCGGTTTTCTGAGCTCATAAAAAATTATATGGAACAGAATAGGGATATTTTATTCGTTGAGACGAAGAGGCGGAAAATAAAGCTCTTGTGGGACGAAAGGTCTTGTTCTCCTTCTCCCCTTGTGCCCGATTGAAGGCGAGAAAATGGTGAAAATTTTCTCTGATAAATCTCGAGGAGATGGAGAGAGAGAGCGAGCTTGTAGTCACTGGTGGCGTGGTGGTGGTGGTGGTGGTGTGTTGTAGCATCATCCTCTCTCACTCATTGGATGGGAGTGGGAAGTGGCAGCGGTGGTGATTCTCAATGACGACGATCACAATCCTCCTCTCTCCTCTCCTCTGTGATGGGCCAAAAGAAGGAAACGAAGAGTTGCCAAGGGCAACCCTTCATTAGTGACTCGGATGATTGTGATGAGGAGGAGAGGAAGGAAAGGAAAGAGCAGCACACTCACTCACTGACTCTCTCAGTCAGCTCAGCACAGGCATATATTGTTTTCATTTTGACAAGCAAAAAAAGAAGAAAATGGTAAAGAGAGCTTCATCGAGAGAGAGATCCAACCGCTGCTCCTGTTCATCCTCGTGAAATCAAAAAAAATAGAGGAAATTCTCCGAGGCGAGCACACATTCTCCTTCTTCAAAATTGTGAGTAGGCTGCTCTAGTATATAACCTATAAGAACCCACCACCACCATCAGCAACACCACCACCTCGGGATCGTTACGCTTACGCATCTCTTGAAACTGAATATTATAAAAAAGGCTTGCATTTCTTTCTCGAGTTTCAATAATATATCCCGTTACAAGGCTCCTGGAAAAAGTGTGCTCGGATTCCAACTTTTCTTCCGGTATAAATGACAAAAGTTGTTAGGCTTTTTTGATACCTCTTTCTCAATCCCACCAAGAAGGTTGCTAGTCACCTCCTCCACATTTCCACCTAAAATGCGTAGTTCACGACCACCTCGACTCGATCTAGTGTTGTTTCGATAAGAAATCATCATGGCTGAATCATCCTTACAGAAAAAATGTGAAGAATGGGAGAAGAGGGATGATTCCGGGGCATTGTCAGACGGGAGCTCCAGGCATTTCTCCCAGCTTTCCTTCCACACGACCCGCTCAAGGGCTCCTCCACCTCATGCTCCCTATTTTTTCAATGCGGCTTCATTTGCATATTTTTTTTGTCTTGTTCAACCCAACTCCCAATTTTGCCATTTTTGAAGGAGCTAGAATGATTTTCCGCAATTTTTCCAAGAACAATAATAATAATAGTATTACTCGGTCAATATAATTCCCAGAGCACATGCTAGCTCGCGTGATAATGACTACTGCAAAAAAGGATACACTCTGCTGTTCACATTCTTCCTCTCTTTTAATTTAGGAATGAAAAACAAAAAAAACGAACAATGATGTATTATGTTGAGGATGAGGACGATGATGATGTTGTTCAGGTTGGCCTCGTACTTTACTCCATTTCCCTTGCTATTTCCTCCCTTTGTCTCTCCTTTAGCTCTCGTTTTTTAAATAATATTTCGTCGATAACTTGATCGCGTGATTGAAAAAAATGCTGGAGAATCCAAACTTTTTAGATTTTTTTAGATTACCCAAAACTGCGCATCCACTTTATATACTTTTACCACTATATACTGTTGAATATTTATATACCTGCCTATAATTGCAAGGCGAAGTCGTTCGTGCAGGGTTTGGGATCATGTGTCTTTCCTTCCAAAAAGGTTCAATATTTATTTGGCCTTCTCATCGTTGCCCCTTCAGAAAGGAGCGGGGTTCGACGAGCGTGAGATATTCCACAATTAAAACCATCTTTTGTGCAAGAGGATGTAAAGAATGTAGAGTGTAGAGGTATGCATGCATGTTTGCTCCAATTTAATTGTCATGTTCCGGCTTAAAAACGATAGGCGACCTTAATTAGAACTTCCATATTCCATTGATTAAAAAAATATTGCGAAAAAGCTTTAGAGAGTTCGCCAATCGCCGTCCACCACCACATCATCGGTATAGTGCTTTCCTCAGCCCAACCGCCATCAAGTCTGTCACTGATTAGCATAAACCCCCACACCTCCAAAAACCAATGTTTACTCTGTAGATTGAAAACATAACACATTTATGTAGGTACTTACTTATGAGCCCCTCGAAAAACCAATATATTATGACACATTTAGGCTCCAAACGGTTCATAACGCGTCGAGCTCATCAGAGTGTTGGTCGTTCGCTGTGACTGTCAAAATGAGTCCGGAGGCAGGCTTGATTTGAGACATGGACTCACTCCCTCACCTCACCGCACCGCACCGGAAGCCAGTGAAACGGGGTCAGAGGAGAGAGACACTCGGGCTGTAAAATGTGCTGAGTGACTTTTAAAGTGGAACCACATGGCTGTCTTTTTTCTGTCTTTTTCCTCGGGTGACTGATGCCCAGCTGAGCCAAAAGCAAATGCTTGCGTTACGCTTTTACTACCTCCACCACCACCACCACCTCAGCAACCAACAGTATTTTTTTGTTTTAGTTGGGTTGGTTTAAAAAGGGAATGTTCACGTTGTTATTCAATCAAAAAAATATGCTTCTCGTCTCGTCTCCTCCTCTTCAAATCTCTTTCTTTCGCTGTTTCAAATACGTGCTACGTTGTTAGACTGCTTAGCATCTTTGTTAAAAAATTATTAATGAACCCAATTTTGCCGATTTTTCTTCCACTTTTTCTTTTTCCACAAATGTCAGAGTTGTGCACAGGTAGAGCATATGAATGTTTGATTTTTGTTGAAATCCCAAAACCTAACGGCCTTTTCACTTAGATTATCATCATAACAGAGTCATCATGCTCGCTAAATAAAAAACCGGATTTTTTTCGAGGAAAAGAGGATTTCAGCCACCATGTTTCTTTCTCCTAGACTGCTTTCCACCACCTCCACACGAACATGTCCGACGAGCGAATGCAGCAAGCAAGGCAACAACAACAGTTCCTGTCACTTGAAAATCACAAAAGCGAAAAAAAAAGTTTTAAAATCCACCTTACAATATACGTACAGGAGGGGTTGTTTTGTTGTTTAAGCTCAAGATGAGTTGCAATGCATGCATTCGTGTCAATTGTTAGCTGCGGGTCTTGATCTTATTGTTAATGAAGGAGGAACGACGGCGGCGGTGGTGGTGGTGGCAAGCAAAAATCAAAATCCGATCTGAAATCTCGAATTTCACGGCTTAGTCCGTTCCGACGAGCGGTGTGGCGGTGGGGAGGGAGCTCTCCTCTCTTCTCACAAAACGGAACGGAGCGGGATGGGAGGGAGGGAGGGGAAGCGATACGAGGAGAGTGGTGTCGAGAGATGCATATTTCACAAAACAACAAATAATAATAATAATAGTAATACGGGATCATTGTTGGTTAGTTTGGTATACGTGTAGTAGTCCTAAAAAATATACTGACTGACTGAGTCACAAAAGCCGAGAGTTTTTTCTTTCTTTTCTCCTCTTTTGCATCATGCATGCACTGCATGGAGGGAAACAAGTGATTATGTAATCTATAGAAAACATGGGAAAAACTGCCTGCTTGGTTGGTATCGCTTGCTTCCACAACAATCCGATACCGGGACTCCTAATGATCCGCTTGTATGAGAGCGGCGGCATATTGTTCGCGTATATCCAAACCAAGAGCATGATCATCCCGTTTATTATGCCCCAGAGGTTATATCTGTTACCTTCATTTTATTCATATTAAAGTTGACAGCCGAGTAGCAGATAGACTCCGCATTTAGTCATCCGATCCTCTCCTCTACCAGCAACGCAAAAAAATCCCTATCCGAAAACAAGCAAGTTCACAGCGGGTCGGCGAATCTAGGTAAAAAAAATATGGGAGGCTCAAAAACGTGCTCATCACGCTTCCCTGCTTCCACCATCCACCATGCAATGCTGTCTCATTAATGGAGGGTTTTGGTTTGGACGAAACAAAACGGGTCACGTGTCCATTGAAATAATATTTCTTTTCTGGAAAAACTCAAACTCGACGGAGGAGATGAGGAGGAGGAGGTATATACACGACGGGGTCGGTCGTGGAACACAGAATCAAATCCCATTTCAAGTGTGGATATAGCTAAACTGAGCATGCATGGAAAATGCAGCTCATTTTTCTCAGCCTATTTTTTCAAGACTCCTTTTTTGTACAAAGTTGTTAACATGCGAGCGTGGTGATTGTCGGTCTGTGAAGAGAATATTAATAAAAGAGGAGTTTAATCAGGTGGGCTCACTCTGTCTGCTAAAGTCAGTGTGGTTTCCCCAGAAAAACATCAGGAGCGATATAAGGAATATTTTTCAAAAAATAAAAACGTTCAGGAGCGTAACCAACCGACAGCTCTCCACACTTTCTTGAGTATCAACTGCTACTACAACCACCACCGATTTCTCAAAACTGTAAAAAAAAGAATGTGCTCACATGCCCCGACTTCTGACTGTGTGGACGCTTGAAGGGAAACGGGATGAGAAATTGAGAAGATAGAGAAAGAAATTCGAAGATGAAAATAAAAAATTCATGAAGCGTGTCAAGAAGTTGCTCATGGCGGGGGGATATATGAATACATAATAATATTTATACAGGGAATTGCCCACTTTGTGCAAACAGAGAGGAGAAAAGAAGAATTAACAGATAGGGAGAAAAACAAATCAAAAAAGTTAGCTGAGCCTCCATTTTCATCCTTTTTTTAGCAGGTTTTAAAGAGAGGTTATTTGATAGACAAGGATGATGATTACCACCGGGGTCTCCCCATCGCTTCAGGGTGTGCACCTTCAAATTTAATTTTCCAATTCTCCTCTATATACCGTATAAAATGTTGAAGCCCTTGCGGTTTAAAGCAATTACAACGTGTTCTTCTCGCACTTCGCTAGTCAGAACGGACCTTGGCTCAGTTGGCCCTGGCGCGCCAAGTGCGTGAGCGAAATATATTTAGAAAAGTAAGAGAGACGCGGTACGCGGTGTTGGTAAAGTGAAGGAGTCCGAGGTGGAGGATGACGTTTAGTTGATTTCTATCTTTTAATTGTTATTATGTTTATATAATTCAAAAATATTAATAAGTATAAAGTGGATCAAGTTTGAAGTTTGGTTGGGGAATGGATGAGTGGTCTAGTTCTCAATGTAAGGAGGAAAATGTTATAAAAACGGGGTCCGGATTCATTAAGCATGTTATTTTATCGTGAGTGCGGCTATTGTGTCGGATATACTGTTACAGACACACACCTCTTGAGTCTCTTGACTGACAGGAGTGAGCCCCTAATATGACATAAATAAGTGTATAAAAAAACTTTTTCCTTTTCTCTCTCTCTGTTTTTATATATACAATAGCAGCCAATGATCCCTTTTTCCAAACGATATAAGACTCTTCTCCTCTTGTTAATCATAACAATACTCGCTGGGACTCTCTGGTGCACGGTGGGTCGGTTGGTTGGTGGGTTGCAAAGCGAATTTTTTAGGATTCACACAATCTCCCTCGTGGGATCGATCATTTGTAATGGCACTACTACACGGAGGCAGCAGGCAACATAATATATAACATAACCACCTCGCTAACATCATTTTTTACGGTAATACAAACCACGGACTGGTGCATTGGGTTCATGATGATGATGATGATGATGATGATCATGTTGATGATGTGATGATGAGGATGTTCCTGGTTCCTGGTTTACCAAGCTCGCGGATCCTTGTGTTGTACCCCCCGCTGCTCTCCCATTCGCAGCCCATCTCGAATTCAGTTTTGAACCAAGCAAAGCTTCAAAACCCCGACGACGAGATCGAGCGAGTGGATCCCACAAACGTCAAGTGAACACGGATTCCACACTCCAGCCAGCCTAGCCTCCATCCAAACTTTAACAACTAAATCAGGCTCGAATTGCATGCACAATGGGAGTGGAGCTGGTGATTTCTCGGGTGACGACTTTTCTCCTCTGTCCGAATTTTCCTCCGTGTTCCGTGTCATGTTAGTCATGTGCTGGTCTGGGCTGGGCTATAGAAGCTCGAGGAAAAGTGTGGGATCCATGTCTTATTATTCATATTCATGATGGGCCACGGCTCGTATCACTTTTTTACGCCCTGTGCTCCACCGCTCGCATAATCTATGTATGAGCACCGAGCTCCCGCTGCCTTCTCCTCTTGTTCTCCTTATGTATTCATAACAATGTGCGCACGGCCAAACAACCGAAAGAAAAAAAGAACTAGTGAGTAGATGTTGTGAACCCCGTGTTGGGTTCGAGTCGAGTTGTACAAAACGCATAATAATAGAGTACACGGGGATTTTGATAAGAGCTGTGCTGGTCCGCTTCCTTTTGTTGCCCATGAGGAGATGCTGGAGAGTGCAAAAGGCTCAGTCAGTGGATTATATGTTGACTCCATTGTATATACGTATGTTCCGAGGGCTTCCTCCGTCTCACTCTCACTCCCTCCCTCCATCTCAGTCATCATCAGTTTTGACACGCTTCCACGGATGATTTCACGCTGGATTGTTTCCTTTTGCTGAACAATATGCTTGGCGTAATTGGGAATAATCCTCTTGACTCGATTGAGTCATGAGCAGTTTTGACAGGAGTAGGAGCAGGAGCAGATTTGAGCAATAATGCGGATCGGCCGATCTTGTCAGACGTGTTTTGTGTGAAATATGGGAGTTTTTATATTTAGTTGCATCCTTGCTATTGATTTTCCAATATCATCAAGATCGTGGGGATCGTGAAGATGCTATCTGGAAGAGAAACATCATGTCACTCTTATTCAATTTTAGCCGATAGCACTTTTAACTCAGGGAGTACACATGTCACAAAAGTTTTTTTTTTACCAATTACAACAAAACTCTCGGCTGGTTTAAATAGGCAGATTGTCGCCATCCGTGGGTTTTTTGTTTTTTAGATTTAATCTCGTTGTGCATTGCATTGCATTATTGTCCACTACTCCTCGCTCTTATCTGAAAGCAGTTAACCAACTCACAAGAGCATATTATGATCATTTAAAGCGATAGTTATCGTCATATCATCATCAATGTCGTGTACGTTATATGTCCTACTTCCTTTCTTGATGTTATTCCATCCCAAGTCAACCATTAACTTCGCAACAAGTCCTCTACTCTGCAGCATATGAAAACATTACCACTTTCAAAACTAAAAATACAGAAGCTTTTAAGCCAGACCGAGCAATTCATTTTTTTCAATATTGACTAGATTATTCCTCGCATTTGACCATGTGTGCAATGTGCATGATAGTCGAGCACATTTTTATCATATCAGTTTTTTTTAAAAAACTTTTTTATTCTATAAAGATATTA
This sequence comes from Dicranocentrus wangi, assembly GCA_036850665.1. Classification (NCBI taxonomy): domain Eukaryota; kingdom Metazoa; phylum Arthropoda; class Collembola; order Entomobryomorpha; family Entomobryidae; genus Dicranocentrus; species Dicranocentrus wangi. The sequence continues at coordinate 38,438 of JAANSN010000853.1, forward strand.
AGCTCTCTATCCTTCTCTATCTGACGTAATAAATGGAGAGAAAAGATGGATGGGGCTGAAGTACTTTTGTGTAAAAAAAGGTAAAAGACGAAACGATGATGAGCATGCATGTCGTTTATTTTGTAGAAGGAGTTGCCAACTGTTGTTTATGGTTTACACTCTTCCACAGTTTTAAAACCTTTAGTCATTCATATTCACCTCACTGTTTGTACTTTAGAAGAAAAAAACGTAACGTAACTCAAATCCGAGATGAACAGGGCAAGATACAAGAAGGATGACGCTTCTGAAAAAAAATTTATATATTTAACGAATGAACAAGAAAAATTTCCCTTGGGAAAAATGGCAAAAATAAATCGCCTTCAAGATCGTTAAAAAGCCGAAACCATCAAGCTCGTGTAGTGCCAGTGCCACAGCGAACCAACAAAACTTATAACGTTTTGTTTGTGTGCTTTATGTGTTTTTCTGTGCGCGCACGCAACCAACCAACCTCCACCACCACATTTTTTAAAGGCTTTTCACTTAAAAAGGCATAAAGTGGAATATGATGATGATGAAGATCATCTTCAAACTTTTGTAATAAAAAACAATAACAACACAGAATATCATACAGAATAATATATTTATCAATAATGTTCATTTCTCTCATTGCATGATTGTTGCATTTTTGTAGCCTGCCAGTCAGCCACACTTTTTTAAGCATATATATCTTGATTGGAATAAAAAACAATGGCTTTCATGCACATATAGCTATATTAGCCATTCACCATCATGAGTAGTCATGCACTGCATGGCTGTGCCACTCTGCACAAGAAATATAATAATATTTTAAAAATTGCTGCTTTTGCTGACAACTCTGGCTTTTGCCATATGGGACAGTAACCGCAGAAAAAAAATTACCACCGCCATAAAACAAAACTGATGCTGCGAGCTCCAAGTTGAATAAAACAATATAAAACATTTTTGGAATGAGGATAAAACACGCAAAACCCATGTCTTGTCTTGTTTGCATTTTTCCCTTGTTTTATTCCCCACTCGCGTTTAAAAGAAGAAAACGGTTGTAAAGGAGTAAAAAACGGAACGGTGAGTAGTAGTAGTCCGTCCACCTTAATGAAATAATTCTAGTTGGTGGAGGGGGTGATACCAATTAAATCCTGAAAGTCAGGTAGTCATGCACTCTCTCGCGATCTGCACCTCAACCTCTCAACTCAACTCACAGCTCAGCAAAGTACGAAAATTGTGTGTGTGTTTCTCTTTATCTCATCTCAACTGACTGGTAGGTCGTCCCAATTGGTGTGAATTTATTTTAAAAAAGAAAAAAAAGGTTCAATAGTTAGTTGTAAGCAAATACATGAGTTATGAGTTATGTTATGAATATGATGCTCGTTGTTGTGTAGAAAGGAGAAAAAAGCAGCGGAGCGAGGAGCATCAGGGCAATTTGAAATATATGAACATTTATTTTATTATTACCTACACATTTTTTCTTTCCTCTATCAATCCTATCAGTTTTTGCTAGAGACAAAAATGATATTATATTATTGTATCCTTTCTACGAGTTTGAAAATGAGGGAAACCTTTTTCTTACAAATTTTTATTAGACAAGGGATTCCAGTCATTAAAAAAGCAAAGCAAAAAAAATACTATTAAATTTTTGTAATAATGCAATGCTGCTGGTGTGAGTGATCCGAGTCCCAGATATTTTTCTGCTAACAACAATATGACGTTGTTTTGATATATAAAACAAAAAAAATGGTTATGATAACAATTTGCAGATAAATGTGTTTTTCTCATTTATTAATCGATGTGATGTGGCGATAGTGGCTGCTCACGCTCACTATTTGTCAAATTATTACGCTTATAGGTATTCCATGTAAAAAATATCGGGTTTAAGGGCAACTTGAGAAATTTGTTGTTGGAATTGGAAGCAGGCGTGTGGTGGTGGTGGTTGGGAGACAAGTGGAGACGCTGTGGAGTTTCGTGGTGTGCAGATTACTTGAGAGTGTTATTATTATGAATCTGTAAAGATAGCCATTTTTTGATGATCACAGTCTTTGTAAACTTGTATGGGTTGTGGCAACCCATAATTATAACAACAGTTTAAGCAGTTAAACCCGACAGAATCAAGCTGCTCCTCTTTGCTCCTCTCGCGCAACTCCTAACTGTTTTTTTTCATAAAGAAGCTGCTTGCTGCTCACTCCTCTTTTGTGAGTTTGAGTGAGAATAGGAAAGAAAAGGCTCGAAGGGCAACTCTATTTTTTTTCTCTCTCTGGCGTTCCGTGTCGGTGGTGGTATCATCATATCATGTACAGAGAGTGTACACGACTCTTTCTTCTCCTCCTCGACAAACATTTGGCATTAAACGCTTCAAGTTATAAAGCAATTCTTATCTGAAGTTATCATCTGAGACATATAAGCTCTCCGCAGCGCAGCGAGCGAGAGCAGTAAAGAAGGAAAAGCAGCAGACCGGATATAACAGCGAGCATAAAACGTCTTCTCTTTCCTTCATAATTCTCTTTTTGCTCACTTCCATTTCGTGTGGAATGGAGTGAGTTCTCCCGACTGTTTCTGAAATGAAAAAATAAAAGGTATTTTATATTTTATATGAATTGTGTGGTTTTTTATTCAACACTATCTCCTTCATTCAGCCCAGCCTCCTCGGCCCTATCAAGTGTTGTTTGTTATGACTTTAGTGCCACTGCCGTATAATGATGAGCAATATGAGCGAGCCCACCTGTTTCTGCCTCCTTCATTATGAGAATTTTGTTGAATGAAGAAATGAGAAGAAGAAAAGCGTTAAAACCGAAAAATTATTATTGTAAGGTGTCTTTAAGGTAAATACAACACAATCAAGTGGGGGATGAGAGTAATAAGAAGTTTTTTTTCATGCTTCTTTTCTTCCTTTTTTTATCAAAGTTACTAAATAGCTGAGCAGTTTTTTTTTATCGTCATCTCATCGTGTTCACCTCGTTCCTTTTATTTGAGTATTTTAATTAGCCTTGTAAACTAAGCGGAGCTACATGGTAGTTCAAATTGTTACTCAAAGTAGTAAAAAAAAGCCACACAGCAAGAGTGAGAGAGAGAAGCACAACCTTTTGATTGCGCAGTTTTACAATATTATTATGAGCATCCAGGAAGCCCCTTAAATCCCACCTTTTTTTAAACACACTTCAATCCGACAATGAAGCAAGAGTTAATGGTCGTTTTATAACTTGCTAGTTACCACATAAAAAGCACGAGGGGAGAATTGATTATTTGCAAAAAGTGGTAATTAGGTGGTGGTTGGTGGTGGTGGTGAATGATGATGAGCCCTTGATCACTATGATTAAATTGCCAACTAATGCGAACATCTCGGATAGGATGATGATGATGATGACCCCCTGGGAAAAATTATGATGATATGATGGGAGACCTGCGCAAAAAATAAGCTTATTAGGCAGAGAAAGGTAACCTATTAACTTGCCAAAAAAAACTACATATTATTATATTATACATATCACCTTTGCGATATTAGGTATATACATACTCACAACCAACGTAGAACTTCAATAAACCTACACTCCCCCTCCACTATCCGGATATCATTTTTAAACTTGTAGTCGCTCAACTTATCAAAGAATTGATGGCTTCAATGAGGATTTTATAGTCGCTCGCTGAGCGTAGTCGTCGGTCGTCGTTCACCTCTCTCCTGGAACGACTCTGACATTTCCTTATGGGCTCCTTTGTACCACTTTCTATACCTTATCGGAGGCTGTAATCCACGCGAGTTTAACTGTGCTTTAATGGCTTCCGGATAAGATCCGCCGGTCAGGCATAAGCTGCTGCTCTTTGAAGCAATTAGTGGAGGAGGAGGGAGAAGTGGTGAGGCGATTGATATATGACTGTGGTCGAACCGACACGACGGATTCCTTTCTGAGATTCCTTGGATGAGAAAATACTTGGATTTGGTTTTTTTATTGAAGAGTTAATATCTTCATTAAACTCAGTTTAATTCTCGTGATAACCTCCGTCGTTGAAGCAATTTGTTTCAATCAGAAAATCGCAAACAAGGGAAGCGAGATTGAGATCTCGGCCGTGTTTTGCAGGAATAACATGAAATGTCTGGTGTAAACCATCTCTTTATAGATACTAATGAGCTTCATACTAACAGATAATCAATCAAGAAGTTGCATTGGTTGGATTTACAGAGATGGTTAGAGTAAATCATTCTTATACGGTTGTGCAAGATTTTTGGGAATAAAAATGATGATGATGATGGTGATGAGTGGCTTGAAGTGGGATCTTATAAAGTACGCCGGCCGGTGCTCGAAAAATGGTTGAAGTGGTCGTGGCAGTGGACCCGGAGTAATAATGTTCCCCACGGGGCATTATTTCAGCCACAATATATGCCTCGCAGAAGACTGTATATTAAATTCCTGTTAATAAAACATTTTTTTCTTTGGAAAAGTGCAAATTTCAGAAATTACAGCTTGCATGGTTCACAGAGTTCCACTATTCTTTTGTTTTTAAATGACTAATTTGCAAGCGAACCACGACTTTGCAGCAGTGCATTGTGTGTGATGGCGGCGTACGCGGTTCGGAACATGAGCTTGGAAAAGAAAGGCGTGCATAAGTAATGAGGAGGAAAAGTCAAAAAAGAATTTTTGCAGAGAGAGAAGCTGGCTGAAATTATAGATATATACAGCAGCAGTCCACAACTGCTTACTGCTTCATTCCTATGGTTTGTACTTTTGTAGCCTGCAGAGCCAGATTCAGCAGCTATTTAAATAATGTGGAACTTAACTGGCGCTCTGGCAAGGAGGAAACCCGAGCTATAAAAATAAAAAAAGCGAGATTGGAATGGCGGAGTAGTAGAATGGATGATGATGATAATAATAATATTATTGTTCCTTGCAATTTAATAATAATTCCCCAACTGTTTTGTGATACAGATCTTCTTGCGGGTGAACCAGGGAGCGGACATCACCTGTCAGGCCCAAGACTGGAAGGTTACGACTCGTCATCCTCCACAAGTTGCCCTACGGGTGTCACTGGACAACAGAGAACGAAACGGATGCGAACATCATTCAAGCATCATCAACTTCGAACTATGAAATCCTATTTTGCCATCAATCAAAATCCTGATGCAAAAGACTTGAAACAGCTTGCTCAAAAGACTGGACTGAGCAAGCGTGTACTACAGGTATGCCCATACATTCCATTCCACTCCATCCACACAATTCACCAGTAGCTTTCAAATTATAAATAAATTTAGAAATAGCATAAAAGCAAAGCATGTGTATAGCAGTGGAGGAGCAGGGGATTCGAGGCTAAACCTGTTTCTTCATTCTGGACCGTATAATCCTCTTTTCCCTGATGACTTTAAGATAATAAAAAAATATAAGCTTTGCGATTTAAGATTTCTCTGAGATTTTGTGCTCACCACTTACTTACTACTTACACCATTACATTTACATCACCACCATCACCGACCTGCCGACCGACCGGGCAATTGTGATATTCTTCGTCTTCTGTGTATATAGAAAAGGAAAAAAACGTAGTTACAGTTGCTGTTGGATGGATCCTGGTGGTTTTTTTTGTTACCTCTATTCATTGGCCACCAGATACATAATTAATGTGTAGTTACGCACCCTGTCTTGCTATCTAAATC
>JAANSN010000854.1:0-44010 GCA_036850665.1 Dicranocentrus wangi
GAAAACGGTTACGAATTCGACACATATGAAGAGAATCATTTATGCTTAGAAAAGTCGAAAGAGCCCATATACGAAGTTTGACCGAAACACTGCGGTCCACCCTGTATATTACTACAGTATAAATTTTTTGCTTGCAGCATATCTTACGTATCAATATCGTTGTGGGCGGAGCTACCCTTGTTTGCTTAATATATATTCAAAGTTGTTTATAAAATATGTGTAGATTAGAGGAACACCTACTACTACTACCGTCTTCTAGGAACAGAAGGTGGTTTGATTTACAGGAGTCCAAGAGTAATATCAATCTATAAATTTAATATGCAAACTTGATAATGATTGTTTTCCACACGTAGGTTTACAAATTTACAAGAAAGTGTTGTCGCAAGAACACCAAAAATGTTTATTAATTTTAAGTTGTAATGTAGTTTTATATTATTACATATTTTCTTTCATACATACAAATTCTAGATGTATAAAAACTAATAGTGTTAGAAAGTACCTGTATATTTCTGCTACTATGTTACAGTTTAAAAAAAATATGTTTTGTTATCCTAGTTGTACAAGTTTTTCTGCGTAACATTTCATTTGAAATATTCTGTAGTTGCATATTGTTGAATTGCTTGAAAATAAACCCAGTATTACAAAATTCAAATCATAACCTTTCTTTCTAGTTACAAAAAGTCAATATTAAAGTTATTGGTATCCAGTTAGGGCTCGGAAATAAGGACAGCCAAGAAGTAGGAAATTTCATGAGCGAGAAAGTACGATGATGCAGCGACAAGCGATTGGCAGGTCCTTTAGGCTATCAAATTGCACAGCCTCAGTCAGATGTCAGTTTAAGTAGAGCAACATTTCCTCGAAATTACCTAAACTGACGTTATTTTCTTTATTGTGGAGAAAATCAAGACCAAGTTCGACGAAAAACAGGAAACAAATCCGGGCTTATTGTCGACGACACTGTGACTCGTCCAAGGGGGGAGGTTGGGTGGAGGGTAGTAGTCAAGCGAATTAACCTTAACTAGATTAACTAACTAACTAGACCCTAAATCGCGGGGGTTTGGATGGTAAAGGTTAATTGATTTGCTATCGTTTTTATGTTTTGTTGCAAGTGTCGAGATTTACCAGAAACCCGTTGGCTCGGGTGTGTGGGCGCGTGTGTATGCAAAGTACTAAATAAGAAATACATTGCATTAAATTACTTATAATGTATACTTACATGTACTTCCACCGTAACAGAATCTTTAGATTAGATGAACCAATTTGTTTTTTTGTTGATTTCGGAGAAGGATGCAGCTTCAAAAAAATGTACCAGACCAGCCCCATTACTTTCTCCTAGATCAATAGCAGCAACAACAACCTACCACAACACAAGTACAAAACAAACCCATAAATCCGTCTTACAAAATAGAAATGGAATCATTCATTCTCCTCTAAAAATGTCACGATACGAGAGGACATCTTCAATCTTCATGTGCATTTTAGTTTCCCATACTTCTTCCTTCCTTCGCATAAATCACTATATTATAGTATGCATGACTTTGACCAAAAGACAAGAGCGAAAAGAACAACGAACTTTTGGGTTGAAGTAAGGTAATGGGATTTTAATACTCACTCACCCTCACTCGCTCACTCACTAGAACACACTCACTCATGCTCGGTTAGGTGGTAAGGTTGGTGTTTAACCTAACCTTCTCTAACCTATCATGAGTGAGTGTAGAGTGAGTGTGAGTGAATGAGTGAGTGTAAAAATCCCATTAAACCTTACTTCAACCAACTTTTGTATGCAATATTGAGATATGTATATGCATAACAGTGCATAACAGTAACACTATTCTCCTCTGACTCATCTCACATTTTCCCATGCATGCATGCATGCACAGTACAAAAGTAAAAAGTACACAGGTAAGATTAAGTTATATGATTAAAAAAATTATCCTTTGTTTGTAGTTCTCGAGTTTGCCGTCCATTGTTATCGATTTCCCGTTTGCCCAAAAAGTCTGCTATTCTTCATTCTCCAGTCTATCACAATTCACATTCCCAATTACATACTCCTATTACTCTCCCTCTTGCTTTGCTCTGCTACTACGATTCGTTTTTCATTCATTCTAATTGTACGAAGTGTATAATAGGTATAGGTATGTATGATATACACACACCTATTTTAGCCTATTTAAGTAATATGAACATTTACAATATAATTTATGTATATAGATTATATCTAGAGAGCTAGATAGACATAAAAAGGCAGCAAAAAATGCAGAGACGAGACGAAAACGCATGGATATGGACGGAGTGATGATGATGACGATCGTGTGATCACACAACGACATTCGTGACCACACAAGCCCTTTTATCCATAAATACATAATACCGCAGTAGTAGTACAAAGAGATGAAGATTTTTTGGGGATAAATATGTGCCGTCGTAGTATTATTTTCAGTAAAACATCAAAGTCTTTGTCCCTCCACTCCACTCACTCCACACTCCACAAGTCCACATTGCATTGCCAAAGTAGCGGTAGGTAAAGTAGTACTTACTCAACAGCAGCAGAGCAGCAGCACACTCACTCAAGTAACAACTGTGACTGTACTCCGCACAGTAGTGCACACATTGTACGTAGTATTCATTCCTTGCTTTTGCCCTGCTTGCTCAGCTTCACTCACTGTCTTCCTATTACACACTTCTTCTCTTTACATCACTCTGCAACTCTGCATCTGCTGCACTGCATATTCACGTAAAAATACCCTTACTTACCAAAACCAACCATATAATATAATATCAATGTCACTACGATAACACGTAACAGGCATTAATATACAAAAGTAGCGCTCCCGAGAGAAGGTAACTTTATACATCTGTATGTATAGTATAGTACATCCCTAATGCTATCGATCGAATGGTACACAACCGCGCTTACAATTTATTGAAACGTGTTTGAATTTTGAACGTCGGTGGATGACAAGCAACTAGAAACTAGAGTCGTCAACTTTTTACAACTTTTTCAGAAATGTCCAAGAGTTTCATGTCATCCTCCTTACTTACATCAATCATTTATTTCTTGTAAGTCGAATTTCGAATAAAGAATGGTTATCGTGACACACACTTGAAGGTTAGTTACCAGTTACCATTACTCCAAAAGTCATTATCATTACCACACATCCCCACAGACAAATCTGTTTATGATCAAATATGCCGTTAGAAAGCTAAGGACAATGCTAACTCAAAACTCATTTTTTAAACATGCTTTTTTTTAGTGATAAATGCATCAACATCAACGCCCATATCCGTTCAGTTTATCATGCATATACATAATGCGTACACATACAGACGGCTAGTACCGCTACATAATAACCTTCGGATGACAGATTTACAAGAATCCAGACCGACGGACAGACATACAAACTTCACAACGTCATCACGTTGCCATAACAAAAAGTACCTAGTGGATGCGGATGGATGGAACAGGGCAGGAGAAGCGAGAGAAGAAGAAAAAACTTGTCGCGGTTTTCTAGCTGGCTGGCCTGGCATGACGATGATGAGCCCAACAACTAACGCACCGCTGCGCTGAAATAGCCTCATCCCATATTATTATTACACAAAAAAGTCACAAACAAAAAGGTTCTCCTTGTGCTGTTCGCCCTGCTATACTGCTCCCCACATTTTTCTCGCCGCGCCAACCACGCACGCACGCCACGAAACTCATATATACTAGTAACCAGAACGAGACGAGAAGAGGCTTCTTTTTGCTGGATGGATTATTGAAAGGATCGTCGTGTTACAAGAGTTGTAGTGTATGTTATGTACGACTCTCTCTGCTCTTGTGCATGTGGTAGGTCAACCAGAGAGGGATACATAATATAATATTTTTATGTACATTTTTCGTGTGTGTAAGTATATCATCCATCCTCATTCCTCATCGTCTCCTGCACACTTTTCTGTGCTATTTTGTGAGTATATTTGTGAGCAAGCAAGTTTTTTTTGTATATCACAAGAAAGAAAGAATATTTCCAGTAAAATCACATTAGTTATGTGAAATGTGAATGTGTTACATGTCTCCTGTGTGTTGCGTGTGATGTGTTATACGAACGAAACGAAAGGCACAATATTATACGACTAAGACACGAAACGGGAGAAGAAGAAGGAAGCAAAAGGTAGAGAAATGAGAAGGGAAATTGTGGTATCATTACTACAACAAGCAGAAGAAGGGTAGAAGAGAGCGAGAGAGAAGTGCACACGACACGACACTAGTGTTTTTCTTATTAGCTGTGATTGTGTGAAGAAAGAAGTGCGGTGTCTGGCTGAGCGGAATAGTTTATTAAAAAAAAATATTCTTTATTAAAAAAAAAGTTTCGGAGATTCGGAACGACGCGTTTTTTTACACACACAAAAACACGCCCGGGGTTCGGAAGTCGGAAAGAGACGCTGACAGGAAGGAAGAGTAGTTGAGGAGAGTGGGGATTGGCAAGCAATTGGGGGATAACCAAGGTTGCTTTTTTTAGAACATCTTCTTCATCACATCATCCATCCGCCGTCGTTTGTTACTGGCAGAGACTTCCTATGTATTCTGGATACCCAGACAAGTCGGGTGGCAGAGGAAGTGTCTCTCCGAGAATGGCAAATGGAAGTCCTCATCATCACTCTCGTGACCGGTCAAGGTCACGGAGTCGTCACCGCCGCTCATCGTATTCTAGATCTCGAAGCCGTTCCCGAACAAGGAAGCAGGGAGGAGGAGGAGGAGGTGGTGGCGGCGGCGGCGGCGGTGGAGGAGGAGGAGGATACAACAGAGACAGTAGACGGGGTTATAGATCCCGATCTCGCGATAGGTAAGCAAATAAAATAAATTAAAGTTGTTAAGGTAGATTAGTGGATAAGGGCACGCATTACGTAGTTACGGTGTGGTGGACAATTCTAAAGAGCCCTGGGCTATCTCTTCTTTCCTTCTGATTTTTGTCCACCAAAACTTTTACCTACTTGTTCTCATCACTTCATCAGTATCAGTTACCACTTTACCAGTTGTCAGCAAACATTAAGTTTTGATGGACAATAATAAAATTTTAGTTGTGTTGAAAGAATAAAAAATTACGGTCTAGAAAAGTACTGATTCACGTATGGTTTTATTGGATTGGTTATATTTTATGTTGGGATGTGTCCGATGTATTGGCATTTGATTTGGCATGGCGGACAACACCGCAACAACGTTCTTTTCAAAATACGAAGAATACAGAGACCCCCCCCGCAACTACTCCCCTTCATTTCTTGTTGTCTACCAAAACTTGAGGCTAACTCAGCTGATCGTTGACTTAAGAGTCCTGTGCGATACGATTTTTGATTTGTGTTGTGTTGTGTATGAAAATAAGGTTGAATGTGCGTCAAAAACTGAAGGGTGAAGGGTACACTATAATTTTATGTCAATGTCTAACAAAATGTTTAATGATATACTTTTTTTTTACTTTGAAGGCGAAGCCATTCGCGAAGTCCTATGTCATCAAGACGCAGGCACACTGGAAATAGGGTAGGGGTAAATAAATAATCGAAGTTTTGTTTTTACACTTTGAACTTCATCTGACTCATGTGAAGTGGTAGATTTAGGCTTAAAAGTGAAAATCTAATTGAATTTGGTTGTTTTTGATTGTTTGTTTTTATATCCAATTGGCGTGACTCTCCCTCCATCCCACTCCCATCATCTTGCATTCTGCTTGCTAGCCGGTATGTAGCTTGATTGATCCATTAGTTCAACTAATTAGAGATCAATGATGAAGAGTGGCTAGTGGAAGAAAAAACTTTCGACAATATTTTAATTTTGATGTAATTTGTACAATTTACCTTCAAATAGGACAATCCTAGTCCCAATAAGTGCTTGGGGGTATTCGGACTCAGTCTTCGAACAACTGAAAGGGATTTGAAGGACGTGTTTTCACGCTATGGGCCAATTGAAGAGTGCACGGTGGTTATAGATGCCCAGGTAATTTTATTATATCTAGTCTAAGCATTTGTTTGTAATAAAGTTTGGATTTTTTAATACGAACGTCGCTTACTCTTGCTTGAAGACTGGGAGGTCTCGAGGATTCGCTTTCATATATTTTGAAAGTGTTGAAGATGCTAAAGCTGCTAAAGATAGCTGCAATGGAATTGAAATAGATGGTCGAAGGATCCGTGTTGACTTTTCCATTACTCAAAGAGCACATACTCCAACTCCAGGAATTTACATGGGAAAACCAACGTAAGTGACCGATGATTAAAACTTTTTGAATAAGTGTACATATAGCCATACTGACATACTTCCTGTTTCGCCTCTATAGTCGTCGGAGAGATGATTATTACAGAGGTTATCGAAGGTCTCCTTCCCCATATCACTCTCGTCGTCGTCGTCACTCTCGTTCCCGTTCCTACAGTCCACGTATGTGATATCTTTAAATCGTATTTAAGTTTTTGTTTTCTACTTTCAAAAATGTCACTAAGTGTAAATTGAAGTAAAACAGTTGAGCCTGTGTATGTATAGGTCGGTATTAATCCTGGGAGTGGAGTTTGCTGTGGATTGTATTGTACGATAAGTACGAAGCGAATTGTGAACAGCTTTTATCCTATGAACTTCCAGCATCCACGACGATGTACGAGACAAAGGGATTCTGATTAACTGGTTCCCTTTTGATTTGGTATATCAATATGTTCTTATTGATTTCTTAGCAGAAAAAAAATTATCAGTCTTGTTGTTTGCTAGTGTTACTCTTTATAATACTAGGCTATAGGTTAGACATTTGTTTGTTGATTTTACTTCATGTTTGGTATCGCCTGTAAAACTTCCCTTTACGTTCATTTAATGAAAATACCAGAATTTTAATTCTGAACTAATTTCCTGAAGTATGTTTACCGTAGGTTTAGAATAAAATTGCATCTCTAGGTATTTGTAATAGTATTTACATGATAATTAGATTTGATGAAGATAAATGAAAGTACAGAACATCACAATTAAATGCACACATGCGCACGTGTGGTGTGCGTATAAGTATATTCCGTGTGGTTTGACTTGGATTGCATATTATTGCAAACTCTTAATGCAAAAAGAGTAATCAGTAAAATGAGTGTAGTGCAAAACTTGAGATTAGATGAATGAACGTTGCACCGATACTTAAGAAAGTGGTGTATTGAGTACTGATTAAGACATTTGACTTTTAGCTACTCCAGTATATATTCACAATCGCTTTTTTCTGTTTTTTCTTATGATAAAATTGTTTATTTTTCAGTTTGTCTTTTAGTAGTAGGTTTAGGGTCTAAAAAAAATCAGCGAGTCGCTAAAGATGTCTACACGACCCGCTTAATTTCATCATTGAAGATTTGAGATGTTTTAATTTCTTTCGCAGTCGCCTTGTTTAAAACAGGTTAATAGTTTAATTTTGTATCTTCTGAGCAGCAAGAGACTAAACACGAACTGGGCAATAGTTTTATGGCACTTGCTTTAAGTGGGGTAATATACATCATAGGATGAGTTAGTAAAATGATACCTATACTCGTTAAAATTAAACATCTATATATAGTTAAAATATATGATTTAGTATGAATAAATTGGTATTCTATACTGGATGATTGCTGGATTTTAGTTAATTGTTGTTGTATTGCGCGAACTCTAATAATGTTTTGTTTATTTTGATTATCAAGGGAGCTTCGTTGAAGTAAGAATAAGAAAAGCCATTGTGAAAGAAAAGAATAATTGAAAATGGGATGAAAATAAGCATAAGATGGCTGTGCATCGGCATAGCAGGGAAGATGAAGTACTAATTGAAGATAGTTGTATGAAGAAGAGTCAAAAAGAAGCTCTTCGCAAGAGTTACGGTGACGTTACTTTCAAGACAGGAAAGTACGGGTAGAAAGTTGTAGGGAAGGGGAAGAAGAAATGCCACCATTATACAGTTTTGAAAACATGTTTCATCTGAACATCTAGACCTTCATCTCCGCCCAATTGCATTTTGGTTCAGTCAGCGCTTTGTACTTGCACATCTACCTACCTTCGGGTATCATGTCACTTTTTTACCAACTTAAGGTACTGCATTATCGGTAAGAGGCCTTTGCGCTTGATACAAGCAGTGTTAAAGGTTACATTTCATTTTCAAGAATCAATGCTTGATAAAAGTGTGCTTTCTACAATATGACTTTTGGTCTGGTTTGATCTCAAGTGTTATGTATTGTAAACTTTAAACTATCATTGCATGTTTTGTAGTTGAAGAAATTCTTGTTTTGTTTGATCTGCACATCGAACATCTTCCGGAATCTTAAGAATCTAGAAGATTTCACACAGCTAGAACAGTAAATGATGGTAAAGCAGAACGCGTCATGAAAATATTTGAATGAAGCTGCAATGAAAAGCACAAGTTGGTCGGAAATTGCATCTGGTCAGGCATCAATCACATGATGAAAGGAAGACTCAAGGTAGCAGATCGGAATGAACATAGGTAGACCTAACTACAGCGAAAACGTCATGCACTAACAGGCAAAACGAATTACAGCCTAACCGAATATCGTATGAAGCATTTTTATCTTTCTTACATTTACGTCGGAGAATAAGTCGCGCGCGATCAGGGAAATGGTAAGACTTGTGTAAGCACTACTTTCATGACTTCTTAATTTGTTTGCAATATTCATCGTCAACAAATCCCTCTCTACTTCGGGTGAATGGTAAGTTTATAACTTGTAATGGATTGCGGGATCATCGTGTCTCCAAATTTCGCGTGACATGAAATTATTAGGTGTATGAAAACAGCACTGAACTGAACTGGTTGTAGACTGGCACTACTGGTACGAAGCAAATCTCAAGGACTCGCATCGCAAGCAGCCTGCCTGAAAGTAAGACTTATAGTGTAGTAAAGCATTTTTGTTGTTTATTTAAATTACATTACATATAAATGAGTATGATAAATAAATAAATACATTGGAAATTATAGTTGAACCAAGCGACAGCGACCCTGTATTATAGTTTAATTACCACCATTGTTCGTAATAGACCTTACGAATTTTTAGTGTATGCAAGAAGTCCCTTACTTTCTTGATTAGTGTAGGAGGTCCACATATGTACGCTTCGATAGGAGGTGGCGATGATAGTTCCATTACTGCTACTGCAGTTGTTAAGTCGATCAGGTCAATTCTTCTTCCTGTATATTATGCATTATAACTTATAACAAAGCACATTAATTTTTGCGTGATTCGCATTTTAAATTATCATAGAGGCTTGTTTAACCCAAATTATGTGAACCTTCTGCAAAAGTGGGCAAGCTCGCCTGTCCCGTCACGAAATAGTTCGGAATCAACCATTTATCATTTGTGGCGTAGTTGGTGAAATCTTGCTAGAGAGTTTGGATTAGACTGGAATTAAATGTGAGTGATGCATGCGTCATAGTCAATTTAGGGCAAAATACATACCTTAAATATAAGTTCGTCTTCCGATTTTGCACTGTACAAGAGACACACCTTTGTATTAGAGTCAATAGTTCCTTCGTGTATACCGTCCCGAATAAACTGAATCATGCTACATAGAGGATTTATTCCTACACCTCCTGCGACAAGTAACAAATTCCTACGATTTCCTTCGTTTTGGCTCAAATAAAAGTCTCCTCCGACGCGTATTTTGAGAACATCTCCCACCTTGCACTGTACAAGTGATAAACAGATCATTACTAGAAAACATGTCGTTCGTGATAGTTCGGCCCTGAAGTTAACTAACTTGGGTTTGACTTTTGACGATCATTTTTATGGTTGGAACTTCTAAGTACGTAAATATGTGCTACATTACAGAAAGCTACCACCAGCAATGTCAACTTCTATCCAGTGGGTGACCCAATAGGTTCAGTCAGATCTAAAAAGGTATCTCTGACATAATCTCGTTTTATATTTTTGATTTGATGAGAGATTACAGTTTACGGTGAGAGATTTAAGGTAGGTAAAGTAAATTTTGAGCACAATTTCTACTGTGCGTGTGCATATTGGACTGTTCTTTAGTCTAGTCTAGTGAGCATTTTTTAGTTTATGGATCGGAACCAAGAGCGTGCTGTTTCTTCTCTAGTTACTGAATTGGATAAAGTGTATGTGTAATTGTGGAAAATGTTTCCCGGAGAGTTTTCCCCAAATTATACATGACTACTATACTTTTCTCTGTTTGAACTTGAACCTTTTCCTCCTCTCTTCTAAACCCGCAGCAATTTTTCCAAATATATCCATGACGTACGATGTCCACCTCCACCTTCATGCAATTTGTATATTTACAGCGTTTTAAATGGTTCCAGGTTATTTACTCGCCCTGTGTTACCGCTTGCGGGATAAGTACCTAGTTATAATACTACTCTGGTAAAACAAAAATACGAGATTATGAAAGCCATACTCTTTAAAGTTTGACCCTGTTGGGTCACCTGAATCTACCCTGGTGGTTTGCCGAAAACCCAAATTCCAACGGAACATTCTTCTTGAGAGTTGTAGCTTGCCAACTTGCCATTGACATAACATCCATAATTATGTCTGGGTGAAATGTCTTGCAACATGCTGATTGACTGACTGGCGAAGGGTAATTAATTATCCATCAATAACGTACTTGTTTATGCATCCACAGGGCTGGAGGATGTGTAGAATATTTAACAGCTAGTCTTAACCTCCCAAAAGTTGTCAGTTCTTGTGGACTGGAACACATTGAGAACCCACCAACCGTTGACACGCCAGGAATGAAAACGTCCACCCTGTCAACAATCCAGCATAATATGTGCTTCTGTGAGATAAACTAAAAGCGTGAAAATCGCAAAAATTTAGCTATTTACAAGACCATTACCATTGGCCAGGGTTAAAAGTAAATGGGGATGGACAAGGTTCTGATTTTAATACAATTTCCTTCACGGTTGGAGATAGTGTGTTGAGTTCTGTGACTATCACGGAATGAATTCCCTTGTCCCTTGTGTTACTTGAAGTTCTCTGTAAAGACAGTCTTTTTTATTAGTCATGCAGCCAAAATTTGGTAACACAACAAACCTCTTCTCTCTTACAGTTAAATGATCAGATTTGTCGGAATACTCGGAATCGGAATGACAAGGTTGGTCTCCTGTCGTATGCGTTGGAGTTGCCCCAATGCTGCTTAGCACTCTAGAATCCAAAGCAGATGGTATATCTTCAGATTGCATTTTGTGGCGACACGTTGACAGGAGGTGAAGGGTCTGCAATGCCGGTGACAGCCGTGACAGGTTATTCCGAGGAGGACGCCACGTACCATAAGAAAGTCTAATTAGTGGTGTGCTCGACCAGAAATATAATAGATGTTTAGAAACCGTAAACATCACTTTATTCCCACCCGTCAAAACACTCGTTTCAGGAATATATATTATGCAATTGTAAGATTTGCATGTAATTGCGCTGTCATGAAATTAATGCGACTCGAAATTCCAGTCTGGCTGCAGGTGCAAAATGGTGTCAATTAGTAGGGTACTTATATGCCACCAAAAAATAGGACTTCGACTGGGAGTTCTTGTTTTATCCATTTTTGTTTGTAGTCAATAGTAAGTTAGTTTTTCATGTTACCCACTTGATGCCAGGCTACTCAGGCTAGGCTAGTCCGATGAACTGTGGAGTTCTATTTTAAAAGGATTAGTGTGCACGTTTTACTTCAAAGGATGTCTGTTGCCTTTTGTGAAGAAGTAAACATCAAAACAAACACATGTCTGTGGTGTGCGTGCTTGTGATAATTTTGCGATTTGCGATCTAACATCCAACTCTGTCTGGCTGGATTGAAACTAGCATGTTAGGAGGAAGGAAGGTTTGGTACTGTATCGGGTTGGGATGGGGCATTGGGATTTGTGTAGATATTGGATATATGTTATATAAGTAAATGAATGAATGTGCGAATTGTGTTAGGCTGAGGAGGAGGAGTAGGTGAATGCAAGCAATGTAACAACCTGATACATGACTCAACATGAGTATGTAATGCAAGGTAAGGTAACTCTCATCAACATCAACACTTCCAACACTCTAATTACTATAATTTGGTTTTGGTTTAACAGACTTGTATGCTTTGAGCTAGAGACTTTATACGCACATGTATGCTTTTGAGATGACTACATTACATTCTGTGCTGAAATCAATGAAATTATTAAAAGTACAATTTATTCCAGCTACTCATGGTATAGTTATAAAACGCTTCAGTAATATTTGGAGGTAGATCATTTTCAGTTTTCCTTCACACCGATGCGATCGTTGCATTTTGCTAGTTTTCGTCATCAGCATCTTCATTCCACTCTTCATCTCCTGTTCCAGTCATCTCTTCCAAATCTAACACTGACGCCGACTGAGCAATGAGATCTGCATCGTCAACAATTCCAGGGACTTGGCCCTGCTCACGACCACTTCGTAACAGTCGTGCGTCTACTAAGTCTGTCTCTAAAACTGGTTCTTTGTCCAGTCGGCGAACGTTAGGATTTGCGGCTAATACTTCAATCCTGTTTGAATATTAGTATATTAGATTCACTGTTTTAATGTGAGCAAACCAAACTGTCAAAGTGATGATAGTAATGGCTTCATACTTGTAATCCATTAACGTTGTCAATGGGTTGTCTTTTAGGATCAAGGTCTTAATGTTTGGAGCATTCCCAAGAAAAATCATTTGCGTATACCGTCCTAAGCCATTGGCTCTGAAATAGCGTTACGAAAAAAGTACATGTAATCATAATGAATGCTGTTTGTATCACATTCAAAAAACCGTAAACCGTAATGCACCTTAGGTTAACGTATTCCAGTTTCTCTAAGGGTGGAAAATCCTCAAGATGGGAGATTTTATTTTCGCGTGCGTGAAGATGGGTCAGATTCGGACATCCATCTATACCCTTTAAGTCTTTCAACATATTATTTGCCTAGAATTTAGCAAAAACAAACTAAATTACTACAATTAATAATGCATAGATTTAGTTACGCTGCACACGTTTTTTTGTCAACGTGTTAGTAAGTACGAGGTAAATTCGCTGAAGCTGGGGCAGGTCCATTAGTTCCAACTTTGAAATTTTATTTCCTTTCAATTCCAATACCGTTAGCCAGGGATAAACATCCGAAGTGAATCCATACACTTCCTCGAGTCTGTTATCTGCAGAAGATTTTTAACTTTCAGCACAAATGTACGACTGTTATTGACGTTTTGATTAGGTACGCAACGCATTGCACTTTTCAATGAACCTGCAAGCTGAAGGTATGCCAAACAATTCGGGAATAGTCCGTCACTGCTAGAAATTCGATTTGACCGAAGACAAAGGGCCTAGATGTAATGTGAAGGATAAATTCAAATTACTGTAAACAGTAAATATTGACGGGTATTGTTGGTACTATTTGAAATACTGGTCAAGGGAAATCATAAATTACTTGAAGAAATGGAAAATCTGGAATTTCAGTTAGCTGTTCTATTTTATTAGCTTCCATGTTCAAGAGCAACAGATTTTGTATATTGGCAATGGCCATGCAACTTTTTAATTTGTTTTCTCCTAAATCTATGATTCTTAGGTGAACATATCTTGACAAGGCATCAATGTTCCCAATATTTCTATAAATTGTCAGAATCGTGTTATAAAATAGGAATTGATAGAACAAGAGCAATGCTATGCAGTAATTTGAATTATTTAGCATACGAACTTATTTCGACAGTCAAAGCGACTGTAAGCAAACTCAAATGTATCTAATGTTCTGGCAATTTTAGATAATCCAAAACGTATCATTTCACGAGTCAAAGGTATTGCAGTTCCCTCTATCTGGGCTTTATTTTCCTGAAAATACCTAAACGAATTACAATGGGATGGATGATGTATGGTTTAAAAATTGAAGAAAGGAAAAGGAAGTACCTCCCAATCTTCACCAGGTATTTCCCTTAGACTATCCATGAAGCTTTCTCCTGCTTCCTCCTCCTCATCAACAGGCGTTGTTGGAATGCGGTTGGTGGACATGATTTTAATGATATAGTAGTATGATATAGTTGTGGAACTGATAGAAGGGTATAGGAGGGTATCGAAGACGCTGGTCCTCGAGTCTAAATTATTCTTATCACGTATTAATGCTTAGCCAAAGCAAATCTTGGCGAATACAATGTTGTAAATATGGCGTAAATGCATCTTGGGAAGTGTTTTTGATAAAATGGATGACGGATAAACTCAAGATTCATCTCTACGTATGTTATGTATGTTACCTAGGTCTTGGGATAAACTACTTTGTTCGTTCAGTTGTCATGATTGTGCAAATTATCATTGTCATGTACCGCCATGAATGCTAAGTTGATGACTGATGATTAACCGAGAGCGGAGGCGATGATAGCGGTAGGCTTGTTGCTTCAAGTATACTGTAGCGCGCTGTGTAGTGATACACTGGTGGTAGTGCAACACACGAATCACGAATTGAATACCAATGACTAACGACTGTGTAATTTAAAACTAAATGACTTTGCTGACCTTGCAATGCTTATTACAAGCGTACAACAACTAGCATTCTTTTAATTTGATCATTTCTTCATAATTTACAGGTACCCATACTCACATTTCACAATCAGTGTATTAAATACATTATGATACCTACCTACATACAAACATACACATGCTATTTTACAATTTATTGCACACTTATAGACTGAATTACACTTTTAGGGATAGGGAAATGAATATTTAGGCGGAGGGAATATATTTTCCATGAATAACAAATGGAATGCTCGAAGCGAAAGTTGCTTTACCAATTTCCTGAAATGTTTTCGCATCCAGAAACAACAAGTGGTCAGCATTCTCCTTTCCAGTGTCTAATACTGCGCACATTACAACACCAGAATCTTCGTCGTCTTCGTTTGCATTTGGATTTCTGATAAACACGGGTTCTCCAGGAAAACTAGACGGATTCCCTTGCCAAGTCTTTATAGTCTTCGTTTCCAAATCAAGTTTGATCAAACTATTTTCATAATAGCCTGGAGGAGCCGTGTTCCCAGTAGCATATATGTATCTATACTTTCTTCCAGTAAATTCTTTATTTATGCATGGAAGCTCTAGTCCCCTGTTCGAAAACACTTCTGGACTGAGTACAATTTGCTTTCCTTTCCTGGTTGCACTTGCAGTGGTATAATCCAGAGACACTAATTCGGTTTCTTCTGGAACCGAACCAAGGTTCTCCACCAAAGGAACTACGTATCTGTCGACAGTGGCAAACTCAGTTTCCAATGGATGACGATCCGATAATATCTTATTAATAAAGTTTGCACCAAAGAAATCGCCATTATCAAATCGGACCAAGTCAACCACCACCTGGTTTTTCTCTTCGTAGCAGTTGCTGATGTGAAGGAACATAAACGGCTCTTTGGAGACCACTTCCGTTTTATGCACTTTCCCAGTTTCCTTTTCGATCAGGTAGAATTTGTTTTTCAGTTCGGGTCTCCATTCCAGCCAGTCGTAGAAGCATTGTCCTTTGGTTAGAACACCACCGAGAATTTTCGTCACGTTCAAGACGTACGGCTGCTCGATAAACACGATGTAATTTTCTGTGATTCCAAAACTATGATGCATGCTAAGCATGCTGGTCACTTGGCTGGAAATTGTAGCGAAGACTTTTGCTTTCTTGAGAACTTCTTTAGTAGATGGCTTTCCCGTCATGGGAGGAATTTTTACAAACTGGGCAGGAGTGAGAGGATATGTATTATTAGGATAGGTAAGTGGCATATTCCAAAATATGGGTTAGGACAACGCATTAAAATCAAATCATACTGTCAAATAATAACCTTCACTTACATTGTATTTAAGTCCAGTTATGAATGAAGAACCAATTGTGTATGTTGTTCCAGTTTCATCAGTGATTGGATGAGGACATGTGAAATTCAGCCCGTAACATTTATTCGTGTCGAACTTTGTGGCTCCTAATTGCAGGGTTTTGTGGTCCAATTCACGGAAGAAGCAAGATTCGCCAAAAACGCAGAGATTGGTTCCCAAAGTACTCAAAGACATATTGTGATTGTCACTCATTTCTGGTATCTGGGAAATAAATTGCTAGCATAGGTAACTAATGTTCGACTCATTGTTTCATTTAGTATCAATCAAAATGCCATATGATAAAATACTATAGGACCGTAGCATCAATAAGTACGCAATTTCACCAAATGGATCTTCTGCCATACCAAATGTCACTGACTAGCATGTCACAAGGGGGGGATTAATTAAATATAAATATAAAATCTAGCGATTACAATCATATGCTATATTACCAGAGTTGGAATACACCTAGACAAGAATCCTTTGTTGGGGTCCGGCTGAGCCGCAGTTCCATACTCACACACGACAGGCTTCTGTGCTGCATCTGCTCGTTTCAGTACGTCAGTCTCAAGATATTTTTTCTGAAATGTGACTTTTGAACCATTCTTGATTTCAAATTTGGCCTAAAATGTTCAAATCAAAAATAGGTTTATCAGGAAACTGTATAACTGTATCAAATTGAGTGCCGCAAGAGTTGAGAATTTCTGAAAAACTTGCATAATAATTAATTTGTAAAGCGAAAAATTTGTTATACATTGGGTTAAATGTTCAAAGCTTTTCATATATTCGGTTATCAGTTATCATATAAAGTTACCAAGCGTATCGATTCATCCGGACAACTGGCATATTAAAAAGTGAACTTACAATGCTGGAGTATCCGTCAATGAAATGCTTCATTGAAAATCCGTTGAAATGGTACTTTCCAGGACCTATAGTACGCAAAGTTAGTGGGGATATTTAAAACAACCGTACATCTCTGATGCAATACTTGAAGGTTGTAAGGAAACAAGCTCAGATCAGTCGCGGATCAACTAACAATTAAGTTTTGTTAAAGCTTCTTACCAACTTTAAGATAGGTTCCATTTACCCAATCCGGAACTTTCCCATCTATCATTACCTCTTCCGGCTTCTTCGTTTCTCCAGCATTTTCATAAAGTCTTCGTAGATCCCGTTGAGGCATGTTTGCAGTTAGTTCCCAAATTTGGTTCAATTCACTACTTTGCCACAAATCATGTGCTACTTTTTCCGCACTAACTATACCAACACTTAATCTGATGAATTTTTAAATTGGCTTTACGGAGATTAAACAAGTTCACTCTGGTTTTCACGCATTCACGACTGAGTAAACATAGTTTTCAAAATATCAGCGTAGCACGATTTACAACGAATTGTGTATGAGACCGGTGTTATTACACTACTGCGAAGAGATGGTCTCTGTTTCAGTGCTTTTGAATGAGCAGAGTTCGTAGGCAGTAGACTGTGACAGGATGCTTTAAAATAAATCTCTAGCTTATTGCAAAATACATGCATCCGTCCACTACTTGAGATCCAAGATGCTTCCATTGTTGCTCACGCCTATGCAACAACACACAATGCACGCCACAAAAAATACAGTTTGCAAAAGTGAATAAAACCCCTGTAAAAAGTGGCTTCATGTATCTCACATTCATTCTAATACTTCTCAATTTTACACTCTAGCTAAATCTTGCTTTGAAAGCGTGCATAATCCATTAAATATTTGCAAGATTAAATGATTAACAGCATGCGTCCACTCCATGTATGTATGAGCGAGAAGTATTTCTCACACACGTATTTTTTGTGTAGGACCTGCACTACAAAATATTACGTGGTTGGCTCAAAGCGCGTGGTGTAAGGACAAGGACTTAAAAAAGTCAAATATATTCTGGGTTGTAATCTTTTTGTTTACGTATCGTGAAGACAGTTACGACGGTTAACTATAGTCCTCTGCATGCTTCTATAATATACCCAGATGTAATAAGGGAAGGCAGTTCTCAATGACAAGTTTAGATGAACAGTTCGTTCATCTAAAATGCTAACGTGAGAACAACTTATGCTCCTTCCTAAGTGAGCCTGGTGTTGGTGTTTGTTTTGTATATATTTATCGCCACAAGCAATGCAGCGAGCGACAGCAACCTCGGCAAAGCGCAATTGAGGTCACACTAAAAATTGTTTCAATCGAAATTAATAATATCATGTATGCCATGGATTTTTACATGGAAGTCAAAGCACTTTTGCTTTTGTTTAAAGAATTGGTGGTTTCGCATCTGTGCATGCAGTAACGGTAAGTGCAGCACATACGGTAGTACATATATTTGTATCTGTTGTGGCACGCACTCGCTCACTACGACTCTAAGGTTTCCATATTATACATTAACTTGCAGTACTAATCACCGTTACATTGACATCTTGCAGTGATAAGTACGCAGCTCAGCGTAGTATTTTCCTTTTTTTGAATTCATGTATAGTAGTAACCTATGTAAAATGCACCTATAACTAACCATAACGTAGCACTTGTTCGGAGTATGAAAACATCTATGGTACAGCTTTTTAGCTTGAATGTTTTATGTTGCGACTGTAATATAACCTGTTTGTTAGAATCAACGAGCATACCGTTTATGAGCAATATCTGGGTTACTATTGCCAAGGTAGACTAGCCCATAAGACACTTCATCTTCAGCATTTATCCGTGTACGTAATAGGTAGCAGGAGACTTGTCAAAATGCGTGAAGATGTAAATACTTACTAAACGCGAAGAATATAGGATTTACCTGTGCATTTAAATATATAATAGAAGGAAAATGTGCGTCCCCACAACATTTGGTTCCCTTTCCCATTTCATGCTCGGAATATAAAATAATTATTGCTTTGTTGTAGCGCTATGGCTCGTGATGGCCATCAACTAATTGTGAAAATATATGTATATCGATCATGACGATTTTACATCCTTGTACCTGGTTTGCCTACCATTTCTCACATGCAGCTCTGCCATTTATATAAACGATTGCAATAAGGTGTTGTTGGGCAAGATGTTCCTAGTTGGTATTTAACTTCGAAACGTACGAATTACGAGAGGGCATATGCGCGTTTTCAAGAGCATTTGAAAAATTCACACGGGATTATGCAACCATGTATTGTATAACTTTAATAAAGAAAACGCGTGACTAGTCACTTGTCGAAAGTTTAAACATGAGTTTGTCTGTAGCAACTTTGAAGATTTTTGACTTGTGCAAAAATGTGCTAATTGTGACAAGTAACCGTCACTAAAATGACATGCGTAGCTAAACTTTGTTAAATCATATATATATCTTGTGCACAATTGACGATGAATGCGCATTTCATTTCCATATCAGTACTCTAATAAACACAAGAAATTCTAATCTACCTACCCCGATTTTAGGACAAATTGCATATGAGCACATGGTCAAAGTAGGAACAGGGATACGATGCAAAAAATGACTTATTGAATGAAGGTTACAATGAACTACATCTCTTGTAGCTGTTGTATTATATAATGAAGACTACCTTATTTGTCCCATACCGCATGCATGCAACATTTGAGTGGCGACAAAGACCTAACCAGAAGTTGGGTTGGGGCTAGAGATGATGATAAAAAGAAAGGGAAATCCTGCCTCGAAGAAATGCAATTCCTTTTATGCAAAGTACATCTGCTTCGTGGCGACGTTCCTGTTGTGCTTCAATGCGTGTGAGTACATATAACAAGTCAAGTAAAAAAGGTCACGGTTACAAGTTTAGTAGGTTAACCTATATCCATTTTGGCATCTCTTGAGATTACCGGTGGCAGGGCAGGTTTGGAGAGCGGAAGAGTGATACGTACGATTATGATTATATACGATACTAATTGTAAGAATGTTTTTATTAAATATTTTTTCGAAGACTGGTCTCTATGTACGGCTTAATTCGAAGTAATCTTTAGCTTGGTATTGGGAAATTCGACTTTCTAAAGGCCCGTATCATTTGATTTTTCCTACTCAGGTAGGATTTAGTAATTACACAGGTAATATCAAACCGATTGAAGAATTATGAAAGAGATTTCTGCAATAAATTCAGACTCTGGGAGAGTTATGTAAGCAAATTGCATACAATTATGAAGCATAGCATGCAATTCAACCTTGAAATATGCGGTGTTTGCACAATGTACAATTTCGACACAAACGGCGTAGCTAATGCATGAATTGATACTGATCTCAGATCTCATACGATACTTAAAATCCCATTGGAATATGCATCTTCTACGGAATTTAATTTGAATTTTACTTACTTACGTTTATAAGTATTTAAAAAAAATGTATTTGTTGCGACTTTACTCAGTGCTTGTATTAGTTTCTACGAAATGCTTATTTGCACAGAATGACCATCTCTCCCCTTCACGTTTTTACGAGGACACCAGCGTGTACGAATACAGCTGTAGCGTTGTATTCAGCAGGCCAATGCATTTTGACTGTGCATGCGTGAATGGATTGTAAGTCTTTACGTAGTTCCTTAACATTTTCTGGGGTTTCCCAAATTTAATCTATTCTGCTAAATGTAGGTGGCTACTTTATAATTCTTGCGAGGATAATCAAAACGTGACGATTGCCGGGGAGAATGAGCGCTGTACCATGATACCGGACATGTTGGTTAGTTGAACAATTTTGGATGTGATATTAATGAATTCTGTCTCCGTACACATGTTAAACTTCATGCAGGTATCAAAAGCAATTCAACTATCGAAAAGTCCGGACGAGTTGGCTCTGTTGGATAGTGAGGGAAGCGTCAGATCCCTTCAACCGGATCAAGTGAATGATCTGTATATTGATAATTCCATGACACTTATCACTGGTTCCGAGTGGACACTAGTCGAAGCATCAGGGCTCAGAATTTGCTTGTCGCCTGGCGAGCCAAACTCCTACTGCTACTTTTCCAACAAGGCGGATTCTGATTGGACGCTATTGAATATTGAACTAGGCTGCGAATACTTTGACTTCTTTCTTGATCCCGAGAAATGCCAGCCAGTTGAGAAGGGGGGTAAGTCATAGCAAGAAAGCAATATTTTCCAAATTATTTTACAGTAGAGTCACGTCCCAGTCCCAACTCACCCCTTGTCAGAGGTCAACCTGAAGTTAATTTCTACATTGTCATTCAGTGTATTTCAAGCGTCTCTGCGAGAATTAAATCATAATGATACATACACCTCTTGTTCCCCCTTACGCGGTTCTACGCCTGTTTCCCCAATCTATTTTCCGCATCTCGCTTCCGATGTGGTAACAGTCATACAGGATTGGAAATTACAATCGAAAACAATGCAATTCATTCATGCATACATAAACGACTTCACAGAGATGTGGGAGACCGTGACTTGGGGAAAAATTTGTTTGGGGGAGGGACACGGACCGGTTGCCCTGCTTATATTACAACCCTAACTGTACTCCTGATTGAAAATTGTTATGCGATTTATTTGTGTAGGTGTAGACAATGATATTTGCGAGGATGACCTAGCAAAAAAACGGGTAAAGCGAGATGCAGGCCAAGAGGGTCAACAGGGGAGAGTGTTTTTTGGAGCACCAGGTCAAACTCCTGTGGCATCAAACGGGAGTGGGAACTCCACCGTCCCAGTGACTTCCGGCAATGTCACTTTATGGTTACCTGTAGATGACGAAGACTATTTCAATGTAACAAGTGCAAACAAGACAGAGGAAATTGAAAGCATAGCCACTGAAATATGGACTTCCATCGATATAAAACTGGACATGCTACTCGGGATAGAAAAGCCAAAGCCTCGTAGCAATGATGATGGGAAAGCACAGACTGGGAGAGGCCGGTCAATAGAAGATTCAATTTCGAAAGTTGTATCAGGGTTGAATATTACTTACACAAACCCGGTGTACGAATTTCTGGATATTTGTAAACGCATTATGCAGAAAACATGCCCACCCTATTATGTCAAACCGGAATTTTTGGATCTTGCCGTTTCATCCTTTATCAGGTTACAGCAAATCCACTTCAAGTTCCCTGAAACAACATTTAGACCGAGTGCGTTTCGACGTGTACTTGGCTCCCTTCAACTGTGCGAACTTTTGTCAACGCCATTTAACTTTACTAAAGCAGATTGCGACGGAAAGGTGCCTTAATTGCTTGTACTTACTTAATCGTTCATTAATTAGTTCGTGTTATGTAATTTGTCTTTGATTTCCATTTCTGCTTTACACAGGTATCCGGAGGTTTCTCTGCTTTCGCACAAATAATAGAATTGACAATTTCGGACGAATGGACGCCACCAGATAGGGACCCCATTGTGGAAACTGTATGGAAAGTATTTTTCAATGCACACTCTGCATGTTTCTCATATTTCAACAAAACATTTAATGACCACCACCGTTTCACCACATGGATGATTCCTCTATTCCAAAACCAAATGAATGATTTGTGGTGAGTTTTGCCTGCTTGAGCTGGTATTTTGTAAACCATGGTTGGTACGTTTGTTGAATCGTATATATTATTGTACAGGTTGCATGGAAAAACTACCAAGAATTCTCTTAGTGGATTGTTTGGAAATCAGGTAGAAGTTCAAGGGAATTTAGCCTATTGCGCAGCGTCAACAAGACTAGAATCGAAATATCCTTGGGATCTTCCCAGGCCTGCTCGTGTGCCTAGATTTGGAAAACCATTGAATTTCACAGCACATGGAAGGAAGAAACGAGACGTGGATTCCTATTCTATTTATGACATGGCAGCGTCGGCAAGTTGCATGGACTCCAAAAAGCCATTGGTTTGTCCTATACATGCTAAATCTTTTATAAATTAACTTTTTACGGACTGTACGATAATTGTGTGAATAAAGTTTGAAACCACAAAAAGCATCCCTCCAATTGTAAATCAATTTTACTTTCCGAATCGTATAAAGTTCGAAGATGGATCATAAATTGTACTACTATTGTGTAATTTTAGTCTTGCATTTGTATCATTACTACTGTAAGTGCCAGTCGCGGTAGTAGCGGTTAAATTCTGTCCCCTCCTTATATCCATTATCGCCTCTGACGCCTCACTGGGGTGCCTTGAGAAGGGCCGGAAACTTTCTGTTGAACTGCTTTCGAGGCTGGAGCTTGTTGGTTGTTCAGCTTGCCTGGATATACGACACAGGGGACATTCGGATTTAGGCAGATCAAAAACCGTACAGTTGCATGCAGCTTCCCAGAATTCCTGCTCATCGTTATCAGGACAGGACATATCGGAGGCAATAGCTTTTAGTTGATTTACCGTCATGTTAGATGATGAGCAGTCTATTTGGGATTCTGATCCAAATATACAAATCACGCTTTAAAGCGTAAATGCAGTAATGTACAGATTTACAGCGTAAAAATTTAAAATGAGAGAAACGTACCCAAACTAACCACGGACTTGGACTCACTTCCTGAGCTAATCATTGCGATGATGAAGAATAAGAAAAGAATAACCTTTGTAAAAAGTTTGGAATCCATTGTTGTAAACTATTGCGGAAATGCGATTGAATGCGAGAACTGTAATAGCAAACAAGAGAATAAGCGGTTAATAGCAATCGATAGTGTGCTACACATACACCTTTTTATTTTTGCAATTTGTGATGTCAAAAAGCGAGTCATATCTTTTCTTAGAAATCCTCAGGATCGTATACTGCATACATTAATGCACGAATATACTTTAAAGTGGTTAATTTATCACTATCCTACTCAATAGTTCAATTTTCCAAGTTTGCGGCTTGCTTGCCTCAATGTAAAATATCCGATTCATTTTGGCATATTTTACTTTAAAATTCTCCATGTGTATTGTTTAGTCACGTACTGCATTTATAAACGCCAAGAGAAAACAAATGACGTAGATTTTCTTACGTGCACTCGAGGAAGAATAATATGTGATTCCCGAATTCCTCGCTAGCACGAATTCGAGGTAAGTTACATTCTGGCTTTAGTTAGCCGAATTTTTAATGAAAATTGTTCAATGTATTGTGTTCAGGTTAGATAATATAAAGAAATCGCAAGCTTTAGTCTAGGATTCCTTACAAACCAGGTGTTCCATATAGTCCACCTGGTTCGAGATTATTAAATAAATCCCATTCTACGTCTGAACTGAAGCGTCTGTCTGTCAACCAAATTACGCCATCGATATCTCACCTGCATGCATAGAATAGTAACCTATCGGTGTAGCTGAATGAATGGATCGTCACGTTTGTCAACTCCTTCGAATCCTACCCTTTCTCCATCTGTTATGTTATGAACCTAGGAATATGATATGATAAAATGAGGACTGATGTGAGAAAGTTTTTAACACATTATACACCACTCGCATCAGACCCTTAGTCTTGGTCCATCAGAGTCAAGTCTAATACCTATACGCAATCCCTTGAAATACTTATTATGCTTGAACAAGTTTTTGAGGGTTTACGGAGCTACCATTTCGTGTATTTACGATTAAGTCGAGCGTAAAGTCTGATCTCTAAACTTAAGATGTGACCCAAATCCTCAATGCAGGGATGCTCTATTCTATTACTCTAAGCAATATGGTACTGCCTTTTCATACTATGACACAAGAAGATACAATTCCAGAGTCCCTAGGGATTCCCTGCTTTCCTTTCACCTTAAAATTATGAAGGCTTTGTAGAAAGTTATACACATGGGCTTTGCTCTGCTTTTAGTACTCTACAAACACAAGCCACAGTATGTGATTGAATCTTAATCATGCAGGGGCTTCTGTTCAAATTTTTAATTGTGAGCTTCCAAATTGGTTCCATTACTGTGGAACAGGTTGGAATTGAAAAATATAATTGCTGAATACACATATTTGATTTAATTTTAAAAAACTAATTTCTACGTCTCCGTATTGTATTATACAGGCACGCCCAAATGTCTCGGAAGGAGTACATGACTTAAGTGCAATTTCAACTAATTCAAACTACACTTACAACTCACAAATTCCGCTACCTTCTGGGTCAGAGCACCAGCGCTTCCGGAATGGAACGTCAACGCTTGGGGACGAGGACGACTTTGACTTCATCTTTGACTTTCATAAAAGTCCACGGTGGGCGTGGAAGTGGAAACGAGGAGAGCCAGAATTTGCTAAGAAATGGTGTATTAAAAAATGTAAGAAAGTTGGAAAGCCGTTTGGCCAGTTAATAGGACCCCGGTGTAGGTGCTTGTGTCCTTTGGTGAGTCTTTTCATATTTTGGGCATTTATGCATACCTACGTTAACTTTACTGTTAACGAGTCAATGTAATCATCATAGGGTTGAACATTTATGAAATTTCAACTTTATTTTTTTCTTTTTATGCAGAATGCTGCTGACCTAAACCTTTGCGATACAAGCGGACATTGTGACAAGTTCTGCGCTTCAATTAAATTTCCAAAAGGTGGTAACTGTGTCTTCAACAACGTTTGCTTTTGCTACTGTAGGAAACACGAGAAATACGATATTTTCAGAGTTTATACTGCAGATGAAGAGTAGGTAGCTGGTATGCGTATTGAATTAATAAAATAAAATGAAATAACATACCAACATACTCAATGTTGGATACGTCAATAAGAGTGTTCGTTCATCCTCATTCTCGTCCTGTAGACGTAAGCACACAATGCCATAATGAATGATATTACATGACAGTGATTTACTCATTGTCAGGCACTGTTCAACGAATCAAACATAGGTAATAGAAACCTTTTTGCAGTTATCATATTTCATGTAAACTAAACTGAAACAAACTAACCATGAGTCACTAATTGCACGGTCTTGTAGTATTATAAGAATAAATATGAACTAAAGACATACCACAGTATACCATTTATTGCATAATTCCCGTAAACAAAACATGAAATTGTTTGTTTTTATTCAGTCATATTTACTGCTACTTGATAATTTGATGGGACACCTTTTAAGAAATGTATGTGAATTGTGCCGGATATTGTAACGTATACGTACGTAATGTAGATCGTATATCGTATATGATTCTCATTTTCAGTTTAGGTTTCACATCCCCCACTGCTACCAGTGCTGAAATCATTTCTCCTAGAAGAGCTTTCTTTTTCCCGAATAAAGTTTCTCAGCAATGCCTCCATCTCATATAGGCAACTCATTTCCGCTTGCCCGTAACCTTTGACCAGAACACGCAGAGTCACTTCTGTAAGTCGTTGCGCGCAGTCTGGAGCGCATCGCCTGGATCTCATGGAGGAACTTCTTTGAGAAGATGAATAATAGCTGCTGCGTGGTATTGATGAAGAAGGTAAGGACGAGTCCTCCATCTCAATTGCAAGTCGACATTGAGCTAAGGTCGAACGAGAGCTCAAATCTGAAGAGTGTTGGCAGCAGTTCGACGAAGATGATGCTGAATGTGAATACGACTGTGTCTGGTCTTTATAGGTCAAAGTTAAAAGTACATAGAGTTTTGAGTATATCTGTTAGCTCAAGTTTTCTATTTCATAGTTTACTGATGCGCATAGGTATGTAAATATACACCTATATTGATATTGATATATTAACTATTGATCGGAGAACCTTTTTGGTTGGATGGAACACAGACTCGTCTGCAACATTGATAAGATCTACCTCCGCTGGTTCCAGCGCTGTAACTATTACTGGTACATGTCTGACCCTGACTAGATTGGCCAACGGATCCTCCTGTTTCATTACCTGAGTTCGTGTGCAATTGTACTAGTTCATGGGTTATTCTTTCCAGCATTATAAGTTTTTCTTGGAGAAGGTTCCGGTCCGCCAATGCTCTCTGTATTTCACTGATTTCACCATCGCAGTCAGCAGAATCTGATTGTGAGTTCATTTTTAGAATGCGGCTTAATTACACCACGCGCCTGTGAGTTTGAAATCTAAATAGAATCTTAGATTTTTTAATTTGTCATACGTTATGTCTATGCGTCCTTTGCCTGCCAAGGCTGTGCCAAGGAGTATCTCCATGGGCGAGCAGGATATTTTGTTTCAAAAACTAGCAACTTTTTGCACAGAGTAAAAAACATCCTTGACTTTTTGTTCATGATTCATGACTTTCATAAACCGGACTTTTATTGGAACCAAAAGTCTTGTCACATTTTGTCAACGCTGGTACATAAATCCCAACGTGGCGTAATTCCAAATTCCAAATTCCAGTATACTGCATTCGACGAATCGTTCAATCCCCGACCAACTTTCAAAATCTTTCGTGTGAGGTTCAAACTTCGGATAATAGAATAAATTATGAATAAGTCAAGAAAGGAATACTACTCCCGGCACCGCCAACAAGAGGAAGCTGCCCGAAAGGCCGCAGAAGAGGAGGCAGAAAGGGAGAAACAAGCTGCCGCTGAAGAAGCGAGACAAGCAGCGTTGGCAAAGTTGGCAGAAGAAGAGGCTAAGAATAAAAAGACTGCTGCAATGCAACTGGTGACTGAAGAGGACAAACGACGTGATCTTGTCAACTGGCTGAAGAGCGTTCCTTTGTCTGAAAATTGTTTTAGTCGGGTTGACAGGGCGTTTTCCAGCGGAGGTAAACGATTGATTGATGAGATATGCCAACCTCCTCCAAGTCGCCTTAATTGCCAAAAAACTCATTAATGAAATTCATTCGTCAACTCCACAGTTTTGGTTGCCGAACTCATTAATTACTTTTGTCCTTGGATGTGTGACACCCGGCAGTACCACAAATGGAACTCTAGCCTCAACAAATTGAGCAACTGGGAAAACTTAAATGCTAAAGTATTTCCAAAAATGGGCTTTAAATTACACCCTCGGCAAATCTGTAACATATTAAACCCATACTCTTGTGGAAAATTTCAAAAGGATTGTGAGAAAGGCCTATTCATATATAAGGTTCTCATTCTTGCAAAAATGCATATATCTACTCTACATACTACATACCTACTAAACTCAATTGTAAGGTCTTTCTGACCCTTTTTGATTTGCCTTTTCCTTCTTTCACTGTAGTTACTTTTTCGAATCAGAGATAGATTAGCCGAAAATAATCCTTCGGTGTTTGATTATCGAAGTCCAACCTTCGTTCCTCCGGAACCCTGCGCAGAAGACAAGACCCTTCGGGCTAGGAAACGACCATTCCGCAATATGCTCGATTACCCCTGCTTTTCAAAAATAGAAATTTTAATAGCCAACGGTTATTATGATGACAAAGACAAAGACGCACAAAAAGAACGTGATGCAGATGCAGAACCACCTTGTTCGAGTTGCTCTGCACATATCCCGGATTTTAACTGGAACCGGAACGAGAGTGAAAAGGTTTTTTAAGATATACCCAGAGATTTATTATTTTACATCCCTTCCGCTATCCAGTTTAATGGTGCAGTTAATCTTCTTTTCAATGTTACGGGACTATACTATTTTTTGTTTATTTATAGATGCCTGCAAGATCTTGTTCCTGTTCATCCCCATTTGCCTGTTATACTTTTCAAGAGAGTGGCTTCGGAACTGAAATTTGCATTCCAACAACCTTTAACTTGAAGGGTCATTTAATGCAGTCCACGAATAGTTTTTCATCATATTGATACACAGGTTTGGCCTGACACCTGACACCTGACAAAGCACGGCACACGTTCGCAAATTTTATTTCTTTAGTGTATTCTATTAGTGCACAAATGAGAAGAATAAATCCGCAGCTGCAACACTTCCCATCTGAAATCTTAAAGCATTTTTCTAGCTGTTGAAAAATGAACAGTAGAATGATTTAGAATTTTCAAACCGTTTCTTTTATTTTGTCAACAATATAATATCAAACTAGCTTCCGAAAATAGCCGTATGGTGCGTAATACAACTAGCGCAGAGTTGCACAATACGTTACGTATAAATAAAAAACATGTACATTAACATATTGACTGTAGTGAATTTAACCTAATGACTGGATACATTTCATGTAAGCACATGCCTCATCATATCATCATTGCTTTCACGGGTCCTTTCAACTTCCACTAGCTCAGTTGAACTTGAGCAACAATAATTGACAATGTGATGTGTTTAGCTGCCTTTTTTAAAGCAGGCATGAGTAATTACGTCAAGTAAAAATTGGGGGTAAAATTTTAGCAAGATGCTGTTTCATTGCGTTTACTTAACGAATTTCCGTCGTTGCCATTTCTTTTTTTTAACGCGGACGAGTGTTGCTGTAGTTGACAAACCAATCGATATATCTTCAACGCAGGACCCAGTCGTAAATTCAGTCCGAATATTACATCTGCACGTCGCAAGAGCAAAAGACTCATTCCATCTATTTCCTGTTGACGTGTAACCAAATTAGTATTACTGTCATTTTCATTGAAATTGTAACTAAAGAATCAAATAGAGGATGAAGGTATCATAATAACACCAATATTTTATTTGGTATTGCTTATAAACTAACCTGTTCTCGAAGAGAAGCTGCCTCATCGTTTAACCCCTTCTCAGTAAAATATTTCTGAACTTGCGAAGGTGTCCATGAGCTTATGTCCGGTACTTCCCCGGGATCTCCTTTTACTGTATCGTTATCTTCTACGTCTGTAGCGACTTTTTCAACAGGCGAAGATATACTGTCTTTGTCAGATTCGATACTCGACAAAGCAGAGGTATTCGATTGATTTCGTATAATTGCCTGCCGCCCTGCAAAGCAATGTTATTATTTTAATTGTGTAAATTATGCACAAATTGGGTGTTTTAGACAGATGTCATATCAGTGGTTTTTACCTTTCCTTTTTGTCACCGGTACCCGTTTTTTGCGAGATGCCTGGACTGATGCTTTACCTTCGTTGATTGTGTTGGCATCTTTATTTACGTCTTTCGCTTGACATTCTCCACAAAACCATGAGCTGTCACTTGTCGGAGGTGTGCCACTGATGCACTGAACATGATAGCCTCTATCACATTGATCGCACAAAATATACCGTTGCTCTTTTTTTCTTGATAATTTTCCTTTGCCCTACGTGTTAATAACAAACAAATTGCATATATGTTCGTATAACCAATGACATTTTGAGCAATCTGATCGTAAAATATTCTCAATCATCACTT
The DNA here is from genome assembly GCA_036850665.1 of Dicranocentrus wangi. Taxonomy (NCBI): domain Eukaryota; kingdom Metazoa; phylum Arthropoda; class Collembola; order Entomobryomorpha; family Entomobryidae; genus Dicranocentrus; species Dicranocentrus wangi. The sequence continues at coordinate 29,779 of JAANSN010000854.1, forward strand.
ACTTCAGCTTTAGATTTTATTTCTGGACCATTGGTCGTTGGCATCAGAGCTTTCTGGCATTCCCCGCAACGTTTACAGGAAAAACACTGCCATCGAAGGTGTGATTCATCTGAGTTGCTATTCAATCTTAATCTCTCTGCTTGTTCCTTGGAATAGTCAATACATGTTGGGTGTACTATAGTTTTGTATACAAAATTGTGGCATTGATTATTCTGCGACAAAGTGTACAAATATCATGACATGTAGAATTATGATGGCATGTAACCAGTACTTTTTGCATTGCACGATCCACAAAAAAGAAAATCCTCATTGTCTCCTTCGCCGTTTACTTCGGTCCGACAGTAAGCACACGTCTCTCCGTTTTGGTTATTGAGTACCGCATCATCCAAGGAATTTTCCGATTCAGTGGCATCTCTCTTCATTGTTTTAACTTTCCTCTTATAACTATTGCTACTGTTTCCAGCGGTCATGCCATATCCCCGCTTTTTAGAAGCGTAAGTGTACCGTGGTGGTGCTTGGCTAAACGTAATCTGATCATCAGATTCGTTTTCCGAAAGCACGTCGGTCTTCTTTTTAAGTTTCTTCCCTTTGGCAGAACGACTGTTTCGTGGAGGCACTTTAGATGGTTGTACATCTAAGGTTTTCTCCTGCAAATATAATTATTTTTGGGAACTCAGAAAAGACTAACACTACGAAGGTATATTTTAATATATAAAATGTCTACGAATTTTACCTCTACTAGCTTGCTCATTATTGCGTTGGTAGTAGAATCAATTGGTTCATCATCTAATGATTTATTTTCTCCTGCGCTACCGTTAGCAGCCGTCAAACATCCTATTTTGGAATTCGTAGCGGTGTCGTGATTTAGTAAGGCCAAGCATGGCTTCTTTTCAAAAGTTTCTTCTGAATTAGGTTCGGATGACTGAGATGACACAGCACAATTACGTTTGTTGCCACCAGAGCTTGGTTTAGGGGCATTTCTTATCTTTCCGGCCACAACTTTCAGTCCGATTGTACTTATCTGTTCTGCCTTGACCTTTGTCGTTTGATCTTCCTCTAACGAGTCATTTTGTATAAACTTATGGGGATCAGACTTGACAGCATACACCACAGTTTCTTTGTCTTCTCCAATACACGGACCCTTGACGATTACATCTACTTTCTCTGACTCTACTTCCTCCTTTTTCGGTCGCTTCCGTTTCTTTCGTTCAGTAGATGGGTTCGTGTCCTCAGTAAAGCTGATTACCTTCATATTCGCAGGGACTTCTATATCTTTGGGGAAAATTCTAACTGGTAAGATGGGATCTTCAGATTGTGCGACAAGGATGTTCCCTGCACCTTCCTCTCGCTCAAATATTACTTTAATCCCTGATTCCGCAAATCTAGCTCTGTCAAATTCTACTAATTTCTTCTTTAGGTCTTCATATGGCACACCCTCTTGATTGTAGTTCGGGAAAGATGATAACAGTTCGTTTATTCCGCTTATGACGTATCTTGTCGTTTTGGAAGAATTGAGTATTTTTGAATGCTTTGTTAGCAAAGGTGAATTTTTGACATCTATAAAACGTAACATTGATGTAACTACCTTTATAAATCTGGTCCCATTTAAAAGCAAACGCGTAGAAATATAATTAATGTACATAATAAATATGAATTCCCGTACCAAAACTTTTCGGGCTTCTGTAACTGGTGGACCCCTTGTATTCCACTTTTAGCAATAATCCCTGATCAACAATGTTCTCGATTTCACTAAAAATCTCTGTCATCGAGCTTCCCAACTTTCGCATCACGTACACGGCAATGGACTCCCGGTCAGGCCTGCATTTACGCTGTCGTAAGCAGTCCACTGCTTCCAAAATAACATTTCGCAACTGATCAGTCGTCATCTTATTGATTTAGGTCAAGGACTAGAAGTACGCCACTGCTTCCTATTATCAGAAATTAATGGAAATTCTTCAATATTAGAAAAGTAAAAGTACGCAAGTGTATTTTTTCTAAAAGAAAGTCTTACTTCTTTAGATCACCTTCGCATCAATATTTGTAGTTTCAACCCGACGCGTTATTATTACGTCTTCTGTGCATCATAACATCATCCTCAATCCTCACATTTAAAGTAGTAACTCCGGGATTAAAGGGTACTCCAAACACTGAACAATTCGAATTGGTATATAGCTGTGTTCCAACAGAATCAGTTTATTGCCACCTTCGAAGATTATATATATATCGATCGTACAAAAAGAATTGGCAATATTGGAATACATTAAAAATTTGACATATTGTGCACGCACATTCACCTTCGTCGTCTCGTCATTGGCATTTAGTGTCTGGTGACATCATGTGACATTTAGCTTGTTATGTTATGAAGTTTTAATGTAAAAACACTATTTCCTCTCATCCCAATTAAACTAACTGCATCATGCACCAGCCAGTCTTTTCCCCAACATTTATCAAACACTACTGGGATAAAACTGAAAAAGCTCTTCTCTGTTCCTGAAGTCACACCTGATGAGGATTTGATGATATGATGATGATGATAAAAGACAACTTTCTTTTAAGATGCTATTATTTCAGAGCCGAGACACTTGTCCAGCAGACCAGACCTCAAATAAATGTGAAGTTTGTAAATATTACAAGAACAAGACAAGGAGTCCAAAACAACCATAGCGGGAATGGGAATAGGAATATTTTGATGACTTTCCCAACATATTACTTAAACCGCACAATATATTATTATGCTGATACATACTACTGAACTGACTGATGATGTATTTTTATGCATATTATGTATTCCTTAAAGCATTTTGTAATATGCACTAATATGCACAAGCACAATTCAGCTCAGCTCAGTTCAGAGCTCTTCGTCTTTATAATGCACAACAACAGTACAAAAGTGTAGTGGTAAAGTAGTAATACATAATACAAATGCGTTTATAGTCTACACTGTACCGTCGTAAGACATACACTTTTGTTTGTTACAAAAAAAATGTTTCTCCGTGTTGCTGTGCATGAGCATAAAGATGGGCATGAGCAAATGAGCATACATGCTACATAGGTATATATCATACCAGAGTGTGCAGTAAGCAGGCACAACTTCAGATTTTCACATCACAGAATCCCCGTTTTTGAGCTTTTTTGTATAAAAAAGGCTTTTATAGAGGATCTTCGACCTACGGTAGGCCCGACTCCTGCTCCTATAGTCTGTGGCCTTAGGTCTATAGCAATAGTAATTTATTACGCAAGAGACGCGTTTGTATTTTAAGAAATAAATGGCATTAGTAAGTTAATACAGTCGAATGAGTTGTAATACACCATTGATTTGATGCGTAAGATATCACATTTTAGTAATTGCCGAGCATATCCCGATTCCCGATGAAATCCACCGTTTGAAAGTGATGGAAATGATTGTATTGCAATGAGAGAGAGAGAGCTCAATCATGAATACATGATGAAATGTTGGAGTTGTGATACAATGGTTGGTGTCATAGAAGGACGGACGCTGGAGCTGGAAGTGGGTGGCATAACTGGTCCGACACGACCACGAGCCCGAGAAATACAAGTTTACACAGAGTAGAAAAGGCTAGCTAAATCCGTAGAATCCAGTTTTAAATATTGATTCCTGCAAATAGCGTTGAGCGTTATACCTTTGCTTTAACTACAATTAATATGATATGATGCACGGATGACATTATACAATTACGTGTTGCCCACTAGACAATTAACACCTTGCAAACCTAAATCATTTCAAATGTATTTACTTTCTTTATTTCAATTCAGCTTTCATTAAACATGAACAAGTCGTGTTAACTGCATTTATATATTTGTATGTAAATATGTATGTGAGGAATATAATATACACAACAATAATATTACAGTATAATAATCGGTAATAATGACAATTCAGCAATACTTTCAAAATTGACTCAAAATCAACAATAATAATAAATTGGATTGGATAACGTTGTACAACTACCATCCCAAAACACAATGAAATGTATTCTTAGCAGAATACTATTTTGAACAAGGATACTATCTGATTCTAATGTAGATAAATCTAATAATAATCAGTAATGGTGTTTTCAAATTTTCATCGTTGTAAATGAAGAAGCAAGATTTTTAGGCTATGAAAATACTCTGATTGATACAGGTCGAATGAACCTTCTATTCACTAAGTTCATTCCTTCACACCCTCGCAAATATACTGATAGTAGTAAGTGTTGAAATTGAATGTAAAGTAAACTCGTAAATTAATTACAACAATATTTAACGTACATTAGAAAAAACTGATTAACAAATAAATTAGCATACAACGGTTTATCTTACGACAACAATTCAGATCGTACGAAATAAACCGAGAATATTGAACCGAAAAATAATTAAAATCTGCTTTGTCATTGTTTGATTGTTTGGCCCAAGTACCTGACTAAATCTTTGTAGTAGAACCGGTATGATGCGCAAACTCAGCGATCCATCATTTTATCCTAAGAAGCTACGAACGCAACTAATAAACTAGTAGAAGATATAACAACTGCTTGCTTTCTTCACCATTTAGTACCAAAAAATTAAATACCATATTCCTTGTCCGATCACTCATCGATATTATTTATATTCATGTCTTACCCTCACTCAGTCTTAAAATGTATAACGTTATTAATCTAGAAACTCGTCTAGCACAGAACGAAATTTACGTTGAATGTAATGTTTAAATTTGTTATAGAATCGATAGCCGAACATTTCTATGAAAAACTATTGTCCATTGACTATTTCGACCTTATCAAAATAATAAACAAATTAAAGCGATATTAGGATTTGCGTTTACGACTTATGAATCGCGATGATTTTCTGACGTCTCCCCACATTCCGAGTACATAATCACGTCGTAACTGTCATCGTGATGACTGATAACCTCATTGTTCGATGACTTTACTCTGACCTCAGGAGCAGGCAGGTACTTATTGAGGAGATACACAGTAGCCTCGTAAGTAGACATCATGATAGCTGTATTCGGTATCTGGCGTATGAGCTGTGTTCCAAGGCCTCGGTATAATCCACGCCAACCTTCCTCCTTACAAACCAATGAAAGAGTCTGCCAGAAATGACGGTATTTGGAGCCCTCTTCGCGCAGTCTTGTTCGAGCAACTTCTACAATTTGATTCACAATATATAGTGTAAGTAAGTATACAAATTATTTAAAATAGTGATTGTTGTACAATAACTCTTTGTCTTCAATTATGTAATTGAATTGTGTTCAATCTTACCATGTGGATATGCAATCACAGATGCAACAGTTTTGGAAAAGGCTCCTGCAACCATGAATTGAACGAAATCACGAGTAGTTTTTTCGTCAGGGTTCCTTTCTGCATCCGCAAGAGTCTCCCCTGAGTTACTCCACTGTTGAAGACGTTTTTTGGCAGCCTCATAAATTACAAAATGAATCACCGTTTCTGAGATCCCCATGTAAGATGCAGAAATTCCTTTGTAGAAACCCAAAATTCCGGTTTGACGATAAATACGACGAACTGTTTCCCGTACGGATTGGGTACGATTCTGGTCTAGTTGTAATCTGGTCTTCACAAACCACACTGGGTTTGTGGCAGTGCAAGCCACAAATCCTGGAAACCAAACAATTACAGAAACTCAATTCTATTGTTACTCTCAACAAACTATATATATATATATATCAAACAATCAATATAGTTGTCCCCGCATACATATATACACCTAATCACAACTTGAGATTTAGAAAATACTTATTGTAACGTGTGCCAACTGGCTCACTTTCTCATCGCGCAATATGTTTTCTTTTCCAATGTGAAACCGTGGAACGCATAAAATACTGTATCACGTTTTTCAGACATGTTCGCAAGCAAAGGGTCAAAGTCATGCCAAAAACAAATAAAACTAGACTAAAACAATGGGTGACATTAGAAGGTTAATAACATTTATTACCTGCAGTTGCCGCAGAGCATATGTGCACAACCGGGGATTCAATAGGAAATATTTCATTGTACGTCTTTTTCGACTGGGAATATGCACAGAAATATATGGCTCTTGAAGGAGCAACGCCTACTATGTTGGGCCCAAGTCCTTTAAATAGGGCTCGTGGTCCTTCCTTCTCGATAATAAGTCTGAAATATCAAAAAATAGCCATCATTAAAAATCCGCCATCCGCCATTTCATCAAAAATTTTCGGCATAAGATTGGTAAAAGCACTGTGCTGATTATAAGTAATAGCTTTTAGCTACGTTAAAAGTGAGGTGGGCACGGGGTGGTGTCAAGTCCACCGTGCATGTAATAAAAAAATCGAATATAATTCTATAGGCATATGAGAACTATCAACAATATAAAATTTTAGCAATGTGACTTCATGTACTGATATATAGCATAATTATATGAGCATATATGTACTATGAATAACATGATGTTGTTATATGGTTAATCGGGCTCCTGCCTAGTTTCATAACCACCAATAGCCACCCTACATGATCAAAGACTGAGAGGTCAACATCAAACTTAAACAGCCATGTTTTTAGCAAAAATACCCGTTATCTGCCCTATCTAGCCTCTGGCTGCAAACATTACTGCTTAAAGGCAAAAATATCTGAATGGATGATTGTCCAGGACTGGCTCCATCCAATCATCCTGACTCAAATGAATGAATATCGTACCGTACTACTCCCTCAAAAAGTCGTAATTATGACAAGCAGCCAAACAAATTTGATAAAAAATCGTCTGAGCAAGCTTCAATTCTGGAGTGGAAAATTTACAGAATTTAAGAACCAGATATATCCTGTCAGTTACCGAGAGCAGTATATTTCTGGACTGGGACACTTACTTTACACGATACTATCATATAAACTTGGGCAATTTTTATTCTTCGAGTTGAGAAAAAATAGATATGATAAGTGAACTATAACTGGATTATACGCACTCCCCATCCCATTTTCTACGATCGGCCGATCCTTAAATCTGCCTTGGCTTAGCAAATAAATAGATCCATGTACTACGAAGCGATAACTTCACTTTAACTTGATCAAATAAAGAGACGTTTTTAAACCAAAAGCAGAGATTTCTGCTCTGACTGATAACCCTACACAGACCTTTTCTTCACTATTTCCTCAGAAAACTGGTATAATCCAGTTTCTGAGTACGCTCTCGCTGGCAAAACTTTTCCATTACACAAGTACATAAATAAATATATTAATAATATCATTCATCTCGTCTTGGAATGGAATTTAGTTGTGATGATAGGTATATAAGTTATATCTTATATCCCTCCCAATTCCCAATAGCTATCTTGCTAAAATGTACATGAATGCTTATTCCAAAAAAACAAACTAAAAACGTTCTGGGAAACAAACCTACTTTGATACTGCTGCTGGCCTTTTGAACACGTACTTAACTTTGCGTTCGTTAACATTAGGTGCACTTTCATCATTCACCAGTGATATGACTGGCGCCTGGAAAATACTGATAGCTTAGTTAGTTAGATCACCTCGCGACTGAGATTCGAATCGAATTAAACATACACGATGATACTTCATGCTATCACCACGACTAAAAGTAATGAAAATGTCGTACTACAGCACAGCTATATAAATGGTGTTTTTGCAAGTCAGATATTCAGGAGGCATCGGTTCAAGTTTTGCAAATCATTCAGGATATTACTAGTTTTAAACAGGGGGTTGTCCAGATTTTACTGAATGCATTCCAGTTTCCACCAAATGGGCGTTAAAATGACTGCGAAAACTTTGTCATTAACCCTAATCCAATGAACGAGCAACTCAATAAATTAATAAATCTATGAAAGGTGTGATTTCATGCACATTGACAAGAACAAGGAAAGAAATAAGTGGTCCAAAGAAATAACAAGATGAAAACAATATTTTAATGCATCGTCTTACCGCAAACACTGAATGAGTCCAAGTTTTGGAACATTATTAGCAGGCATTTGGTTGTTCGGATGACCTCTGGCAACAGCAAGGATGTGTGCATTTCGCCCACAGTTGACACAGGTGCTGAAAAATCGTGTTTTGGAGTAGCCAGGAGCACTGTACCCTGAAAGACTAGCGCCATGACCTCCAGAATATCCGCCCCCACGGAAAGGCCCGGTAAGTGGTGGATTTCCGAAAACTGGATTAGATGACTGAAGCCTGGTCTTAACAACTTCTAGTGGACAGGTGACAACGGCCCCAGCAGTGCCAGCAACCCTGTATTAAAAAAATACACATTCTTCCGTAAATCTTTTGATTCTTTCGGCAACGATTGACTTAACAACTTAATATAAAAGATTGATTGCGAGACTTTAAACATGCTGTCTGTTAGTTTGCAACGCCTGATTCCCTTTCATTCCCGTTATATGAGGCATAAGAAATGATAGTAGGTGATGATTCGGAGACCCTTCTTTCATCTCTTCCACTTCAATGACGACAGTTCCCCATTGATAATTGGAAGCTTTCCAAAGGTTACAAAAATGCAAACGGTGCACACGTGAAATCATCTCATATTCCGTGGTCCTACAGTATAGTAGTTATATCATATTTTGTCCCATTGAATGAATTCTTCGTAATATGAACTTTCCTAAAATAAAATTGCCATTTTTTTATTTTTCGTCGCGCCTGTCTGCATATAGCAATGTATTCGAGCGTGATCCTGAAGCTCGGCGGTCTGGAGTTGTAATCGAAAACTAACACTTTGTTGACATATGGACATTTGTCTGAGTGTTGCGGTGGTATGGTATGACATCGCAATATCGCAACGCAATTAATGTCCTTGAAAGCAGACCTACACTAACAAGTATCGTTAAGAGTGAAAAGGATACCTACCTAAATGGAAGCAAGAAAGGGGATTTTGGAAATGTATATAACTAAACTACCTATAGTATGTACACCATAGTAGAACTTATTCATGGTTATTTGGTTATGTCTACTGTGTCCTGTCCCAGTGTATGTCTTGTTATCGGAAATTAAGCCACCTACCTATATAGAAAAAAATACTTCCAGTATGAAATATGCATAATAGCTCTTGGCTAAAGTTGAAAAGATGCAGATGCCGCTACTAAAATCACCAAAAATGACCATTAATATTAAGCAAGTCGTATTAAAATTAATGATAATTATGGAAGGTGGAAACTTGAAACTAAAATTAGAGACTAGACTTGTGGTGGTGGTAGAGCATACTAGTAGGAGGTAAAGCAAATTGAGGAGCGAAAATGACTATATATGAATATTCTAGTTTTTTTTTTATGGAAAATTACTTCCGTTATGGACAGGTGGAACTTTTTACACAGACGAGAAAGACCGAACGAAAGCTACAAAAAGAGTTTTGCCGACTGGTAATGTTTTGTTAGTCGAGAATAAATAAATCTTCACGTACCCTCCAGCAACTAGATGAATTATAGTGTCACGTTGAGACATTATCCGCAATTAGGAGGCACACCTCAAACACAATTATGGTTTCCAAAGTTTGGTTTTGTTCCAGATATATATATAAAAATGCTAACTACTACTTATCGAGTTTTTTTGTACTATGTCTTACAGACTATTTTTTTTTAGCAAGAATGCTATATATTCTTTGAAAAGTGGACAGTACAACAAGGATTTAAGAAAACTGCGTAACGGATGACTTAAATATATATATGCGACGATGACTATTCTGCGAATTATTTACGTGTACTACTGCTGAGAACATATACTGATAAACAGATTTCGAGCAACTGTCCAATCATATATAGGTATATTGAATTTAACAACAGCAAATCATGTATTTCAGATGAAAATAAAGCTTTCTATTCAAAGACTCTGATATCCTGTGACAATGATGGACGTCTCGTAAATAACCCGATGAAGAAATCATTAATAAAACGTCCTCACAATAAGAATTTGATGATAGCATTCATAACAGTAGGATTAACAACATCAAAGGAAAAGTAGAGTACAACAGTTCATGAAACTCAAAGAAAAGAAACGAAAAAAAACTCAATTATGATGCTTCACAGAAATAAACTAGAACGTTGGAGAAAGTAAAGTAAAAAAAGGAGGTTAATATAACAAGAGATTTTTTAGGGTGCGATATATAATATAATAAACAAAAGTAAGAGACTTTCGAAAATTAGGATGATTATTAAGAGAGGGAAAAAAATCTACAACTTCTAAAGTATATATGAATAGTATCCCAAATGCCAAATATTGGCGGAGGCTGGACCTGACAACAGTGAGTGTGCTTATGGGTGGGAGTTCACTCTTCAAATCCGACCCGAGTTGTTTTGGACACTGGACAAGATCCCAAATTAGGTATGGTGATGAAGTGATGATGATGGTCAGTGGTCAATGGTGGTGGTGGAGTCACTTATGGTCCTATTTAACGAGCAGTAGGTTGTGAAGAACGACGCTTTTTAAGGTTGTTTCCGCTGCGCAATAATAATTCGCAACTTGTTGGTGGTCGCCTGGGTTCGGAAAATTTTTGATTCTTCAACTTATGACTTGACTGACACTGGTGGTGACTGGCTGGCACCCACCGCACAACATGCAATGAACTCGTTATTTTTTTAATTATTTACCAAATGGAGTCCGGTACGATGCTGGTACAGAAACTGACATTAGCATTTGTCCCTTGACCCTTGCACTGACTTGACACTCACAATCAATATCAATCAAGCTGTGTGTGTACGTACGTAAGTACGCGTGTAACACTTTTTGTGCGTTTCACAAGCTAATTAATAACAAAGTCTGGCTCTGGCTCTGGTTACTTTACTCACTATATTTCACAAATAATGTCGACAAATGTTGTGAAGGTGGAAGTATACCGTTTTATGGTATATATATTCCGTGTATTATAGCTTCCAAGAAGACTCAATGAAATGGTAAATGGTAAACCACCTCCAATCCAAACTTTTGCTCTCAACTCCTCCCTTCCGTTCCTCCTGGCTGGTGTGACTGGCCGGTTGTTATTGTTATTGCGAATATTGTTGTCGACAAATATTGCTAATGTCAAAGTCAAATGTGGATTGTGTGACACAATGATTTTTTTTTCGCAGTAGTACGTAAGTACGTATGTATAGTACGAAAAAGTACGCATTCAATTTTAATCCACAATAAACTTTTCAGGGAGCAACATAACACGAAGACACATCTGTTTCTTGCGCTCACTCAGTCGTGTTTGTGCCATTTATCCGTATATAATATCCCGTTCAATATATATAAATTTTTGTTGTTTCTGCACACTCTGCTGTTCAGTTCTTGTATAATAGTCGTCACACAAGTCTCCTCTGAACTCCTCTACACAACGACGACGATGACGCTGCTGGTGGTATCCCACCAATAATATATGTGCTATATGATGTATACATACACACTTCTTCTTGCTGCACACGAATGTGACCACAATCTGTGAGCAGTAGATATTAGATATATATTATACTTATCCAACGTGTGAGTATAATGAGTGATGTGATGTGATGATGATACAATACAGACAATACGATATCGTTCTGAATCGCTAGTTCTGATCAAAAACTGTGTGCTTGTGAGTGTGCGTGTATTTTTTTTTTGCGTTTAATGACGCGAGTGCATCATGGCACACTGTAGTAGTCAATCAATAGTCCACAAAACGCACACCACGACGAATGACAACTAGTGTAGTAGTAAAAGGCCTTCAGATGATCTTGTTTTCATATAATGTGCACAATAATAGCGTGCAAATGTCGATTTTCGATGTATGGAAGAGATTAAAGTAAGGTTGTACTGTTGGCGATTTGGTTAACACTTGGTGATTATACGGAGAAACGGAGATGAATGAAATTATATGATTGATAATAGATAATCTCTTTTAAGAGCAGAATTTAAGAACACTTTTTACATCTGTTCAGAAAAGAGTGCAACTTGAGATTTGTGCTCTTATTGATTCTTCCGTGGAGCAGGGATTTTGTTGAACGAGAGAGGTTTCTTCGAGGAAAGTCTCGACTTGGGATTAGGAAGAGAAATGAGATGATGAGCGTAAGTAATAGAGTCTTTTGAGCACGTGGAAGAGTGCTGATTCTGATGATGAAACTTGAGTTCAGGTTTGTAGGCTTTCTTAGGCTTTTCGGTGAGTTGCGTTGAGTGTAAAAACAGCAAGGTTTCTCAATTGCAAAAAGTCACATGAAGTAGTAAGTAGTACTATATAAACTACTAAGGATTATTGACTCATTCACTTCAGAGCTTTTTTTCCAGAAAGTCGATCACACATCACATTTCACAAACGTGATAGTAGAAGTAAGGCCTTTAGAAAAAAAAACCAACAATAAACACAACAGTTTTAAAAGACTTGAAAGGCATAATATATAATAATTAGAGGATAATTGCAAAATGCGGGACCGTGAAATTGGAATGGATGTGGAAAGATATATATATAAAATGATTGAGAAATGTGCGTGCGTACGTGTCGTTCGTCGCGTTCTATGTAAATATTATTCGGTTCGATTATAGTAATTGTAGGGATGATCTATTTTTTTAAGTCAAAGTATTATGTATACAAATAAAAAAAATTCCATGAACCTAATCTTTCCGGAACAAGGTATATAGACCACGGGGGATTTTAAACAATGAGGCTAGTTTTTTTTATGTTGGTATCTTGCTAATGTAGCGAAATAGAGGATTTCTGTTCTGTAACTGAACACCAGTACATGATTTGCGCTTGCCTTTATACAATTTTCTTATCGCACACGAGATTGAAAACGAAGCCCCCTAATGGTACTGACTGACTCTGACTGCTGACAAAAAAGACTGCTCATATTATCACTCTATATAATATAGTCGTGTATAAGTGTAAGAAGACTGCTTAAATACATAGTAAACTATCTTTGCCCACAGCATGCATTTATATTCTGATGATGATGAGTTACAACTGAACATGATATACATAACAGTTTGAATGGGCTTATATAAATTAAAGCTAAAATGCTATATTATGCCAAGCAGCAGTAGTCTAACTAGAAAGAAGTGTTAAACACTTATTGAACATTGAATAATGCCGATGTGCCGAGTGAAACGTAAATATTTTTTCCTTCTCAATCTTCGTTTGTATGCTGTGCTACATTGGCATGCATGCATGATTTTCTTCACTGTGTGTAATATATTGATATTAATAATCAAATTTCCATTCCTTCGCTTCTTCAAAAGTTGCATGGACTGCGTAACAAAAATGTTTCCCTCGTTGTCTACTTATCGTTACTGCTCTAACAAGCTAACTAGACAACTTGAAGTTCGCCAAGAAGATTCTGCTAATATATATAGCCTTATATTGTAGTTTTAATGGGGTTTCAAGACAATTTCAATTCTGCCGTGCCGTAGCCTGTTCCTTGCATCTTATCAACGTATCGTGGTTATTGTCTTGTTATTATTACTTCTTCAAGCATCCATATTCCCGACCCCACTAAATTCTAATATATACAGCGTGGGTAAAGGGTAATACGAGCGAAAGAGTAGCGAAACAGAAAGTGTCTAAGCATGACTGAATTTGCAATAACATATTATGTCTCCTTGTTTCGCATTTCGCATATGGTTTCTATCGGATGTGGAGGAATGTGGATGTGGTTCCTTCTAATACTTTTTATTTTTATAATGTACATAATGCTTCTACGGAAAACTGGCGTCGCGTTGATGACTAACGACTTTGTTTACACTAAAATTCAAAACTATTCTTAAACACTAGACTTTTGTTGCGGTTAAATTGTAAACAAAAGAAGTTCACATTACAACTGCCTCACCACACTACACTTTACTAAAAAATATAGCTAGTGCATCCACTCCACATGCATGTCTATCCTCAATTTCTCACCCTCTCATCGTGTAAATGCACTAATTGTAAGTTCATCGCAGTAAAATCAGTTTACTGTAAACAATATGTAAAATTAGCAATACGTGAAACGCACAACATATATTTGAATAACACATTCAACATCAAAAAATATGACCATGGGAGATTATTACCTGAAATTCGTTTGTAGTGGCAATGTTGCAAATAGCTCAGGAAGCCACAGTGAAACTGAAATGCACTAAAAATGAGCGCAGAACTCTTGAATGTTTTGGCAGCAGTGGTAGATCTCTGGAATCAATTAGCACTTGTAAATTCTTGCACAAAAATTGTAGCCCGTCTTGTAGACACTAGTAGAGAAAGTGATCAAAATCATATAAGTATTATTATTGTTGTTGTTAGTTAGAGTTTTAATAACTTCATCCTAATTAATTTAATGCAGCA
>JAANSN010000855.1:0-44009 GCA_036850665.1 Dicranocentrus wangi
AAACCTGACAGATGCAATCAGAAAGGACTTTGAATATGAGCTTCTTTGTATTGACGGAAAAGCCATGCGTACTGCGGTAATTTAGAAATTACTTACCTACCTATGCATGCTATGTATGTGGTCGCTTAAACTGTTGCCGTTTTGAGCTAGTTTTGTAAAACCAAAACCTGCAAAACCCTTACCCACTTGATTTATATCAGACCGGGTCAAGGCGTATACGATAAATTGGTGCAGATTACCACTTATCATAAACATGTCCGATAATGAGCACAAGTAATTTATTGTGCATATAGTTCATAAAAAATAAAATAAAAAAAATATAATTTCTGGATATACCGAGTGCGAGAATAAAACAAGATGTTTTTACAGATCAACTTGTCCGGGGAAGACGAGAAACCACCGGAAAGTGAGACCCCCGGGTTGGAGGGCATGACCACAGAAGATGAAGTTGAATCGGACATGGGCGGATAGCCAAATGAACAAAATGCAATAGCCAAAAAAATAGCCATATGTTGCGCCCTACCTAGGTTAACCTCCGGAACCAATGAACAGCTATTTTTGTCTGTCTGGTTGAAAACATTTATCATTTATTTTTTTTCTCGTATTGCTCAACTGTCTCTAACTTAAAACGTTTGGGTGTCAATTAAGAATCACATATTCGAGACGTGACACCCACCCATTCAAAAGGTGAAAGGTAACAAATTTACAGCAACAACTGTCTCTAACTTAAAACGTTTGGGTGTCAATTAAGAATCACATATTCGCGACGTGACACCCACCCATTCAAAAGGTGAAAGGTAACAAATTTACAGCCGAAAGCTAATAAAGACATATTTCATATCTATATACCAAGCCATTTATTAGTTGGGTATTGGACTGGATGTTTATGGATGTGTTGGATAACTCCCAATGTGTGTACAGTCTAAAAATATACGACCAAAACAACAACAAAAATGTTTTTCATGGAAATCCATACTTATGCATGCACACTTGCCAATACATCGATTTTATGTATCACTCATCGCATGTCAAATACATAACTACATACGTATATTTACGTTGTATAGATAAGAATTGCTAAACAGATTGCATTACCAAAAAAATGGTTAAGAGTTGGCACAGTGTGAAGTATTTAGCAGTTCTTAATTCTACCACATG
This sequence comes from Dicranocentrus wangi, assembly GCA_036850665.1. Taxonomy (NCBI): domain Eukaryota; kingdom Metazoa; phylum Arthropoda; class Collembola; order Entomobryomorpha; family Entomobryidae; genus Dicranocentrus; species Dicranocentrus wangi. The sequence continues at coordinate 1,159 of JAANSN010000855.1, forward strand.
CACGTATGCATGAGTGTGCTTTCAGAAGAGCATTAGTAAGCGTTTTTGCTTTTGCTTCCTTGTTTACAGTCTGGATTCTGGATGGCTTTGTACGTGGGTTGTGGGTTCGCAAGCCGGTTTGAGTTTGAGCATTATGTATTGCCTGATAAAAACTAGTTTATACAAGTTGTTTACATAAGGAATTTCTGCTACTCGACTGCTTGCACACTTACTTGCATGCCTCACAGGCTGCATATATAAGGCCAAACTGATTCTACACTTTTTGATGTTTTCTCTTTACACAGCACAGTGAACAATAAAAATTGAAGCTGTAGATGGTGGGTGAATGGAGGTTTAACCTGCGAAACAATATATTTGGTTCTTGGATGGCACATCATAGCACCACTCCTGTTCGATAATGAGAATGGATTCTCCATTTGAAACGCTATGTAATGTACTTTAGCGTCCTTTGTTGATATGATTATTATATCCTTAGTTGTGTACATTTCTTCCCAAAGTCACCGAACTGCGTTGTACGCTTCAGTCAAAATACAACGCAGTTTACCATCCAGCAGGTTTGCCACTACTCCATGCATGCATGACTGCTACTGAAAAAAAGAGTCAGGAACGCGAAATCTTTTTCTTCTACGGGAGAGGTGGGTATGCATAAAACAGCGCTGTTGTTTTTGTTTCGAGAGCATACAGCCCAAAGACTTTGCTGGAGACAGATCATAAAATCAAGAGGAAAGCGTGCGTAAGGATAATCTTTCTATTTTTAAAACTGCAGTCTATTCACCAAGAGAAGGTGCAGATTCGGAACTATTTTTATCAAAGTTTCTAACAAATCCATACATCACAATGGTAAGTGATAGCACTGATACAAACTAACCACAAAACTGCATACTCTACGAACCAATAATTTACAGGAACTGGTAATTTACTGTTTAAATTTTACCAGGATCAACGAGAGGCAAGAAAATATGTTTCTTCCAACCCACCTGTGGATCCCACCGCAGAGCGACGACCAAGCTGTAAGTGAAACTGCGTATTTATTATAATAATCAGTACCGCTTCATATTGTTAAATATTTAGCAATTGTTATATTGCATACGAACGACTGGAGGAAATGCGTAGAAGTAAATAATAACCTTGCTTTTGTGTCTGGTAGTACTCGGACGTCTCCTGTTCCGTCGCTCCTCGTCCTCCGTTGACGATAGTAGCATGATGGCTGCAGGATTGGAGAGGCGAGGGAGTGTTGAACAGCCAGAGGTGGGGAGCCTCACTCAAAGAGTTCAGAAAGAGATGAATATCAAAAAACCAGCGACGAATTCTACAGAGTTCAACATTTTCACGTAAGCAGAGATGCGACCTTTACAAGGCATTGGGACGAAAATAAAATTGCTAAGTACAATAGTAGATATACACTTGGGTTTAGGGTTTAGTTAGATTTGTTATGCAATATGCAATAGTTTGGATTATTATGCTAATTATGTTTATAGGATATAATATTGAGTCAGTTTTTACAGACTACCCGTTTTGCTATATTTTAATTAATTACACCGGTATCGTATAGCGCAATAAGATAGTGAACATACCTATATGAAACGTTACGTTGCTCTTTTATGTACTAAAGTTTGTATGTTAAGTTGACATCCTATGATCTTGTTTTTTTGTTGTATGCATGCAAAGGACATTGAGACTGCTTTTAAAATTCAACGGTGAATGAATACCCCTGTGAATACGAATTTAAATTATTGAATAAAAAAAACTTTAAACATTATGTTGAATTTTTTAATTAAAATCTCTTTTTTTAACTTTATTTATTCGCATGTTGTACCACACAAACTCTTATAATAACATATATCGCTGCTGTATATAATATGTCAACGAGTCATTTATCACAAAACACTACTCTTACAGATTCGAAAACAATCATCGTAAACGAACATCATGTAGGATATGAGTTGTGAACTATAATACGTGAAGATACTTAGTATTGATATACTTATATAGATTTTATATTTTATGTTTATATATTATTATTCAAATATATAGATTCTATCTTAAAATCTATTTTATAGAGGTACGTAGGTATACGCTATATGAAAAGTACAAAAAACTCCTGTAAAACAGAAAACATAAGTAACATGAAACGAGGATAATATAATACATATACGATTTATTGAAATTGTCTGAAAAGATTACTATCATAAAAAAGTACACCAGCACAATTTGTTCACTGATGTAGCACAACAATGTATTTCTACTACTATATACGTGGTATGAAGGCAGTTCTTGAAGGTCATTTAATACACTTTAAAACACCAAGCAATTCTTAAGGGTTTTACCAAACATCCATTTGTGAAAGTTTGGCCGATAGCATCCTAAAGAAATGTGATTGCTTTTGCATCGCAACTACTACGATTTTAGAGAAAGATGATGTGTCTGATGAAAATCCAAAATACACATTTTTTTTGGTAATTCATTGTCAGGTATTTGAAGTAATGACATTTCGAGATAATCTGACTGAATTCCATGCATAGTCATCTAAATATACACTGTAAACTGATAAAAGAACTACATGTATTGCATAGGAAGATTTCATATACATCAATACCGTTACCGTTAAAACGTATAGTGATGCAAGACAGACGTAATGTATGTATTAGCACCAGCATCCACATTATTTCGTTGATGAACACATATTTCCTCACTAGTAAATTTATATCCGGTTTCACATTTGTTAGTTTAGCGTTTTTAAAAAGAAAACTTATTAAATGAGAGAAAAAAACTGTGTGTGGTTATATATATAATGACAATGATTGCTCCAACAAGCGATATAGTATTATATACTTGATAAGACCAGAATAACTAAAACTTTATAACAACAAAAGAACACGGCAAGAGTGAGCGATACAAATTAGCACTTTGTATGAAACTCGTTTGATTTTTTTGTAAGACCAAATTTGTATTAAAAGGGATTAGCGCTAGTGCTAATTAAGCAACTCAAAATTTTATGCACCGGTCCAGTTTGAAAATATGCAAACTGCATACTTTGTCAACCGGGATAGACGCTAATAGGAGAAAGACGGTTTAATTGAAAATTGACGGAAACATGCTAATAAAATATCAGGTATTTACAAGGTAGATGCCTTGGGTGGAAGCAAAAAATAAGTCCGAAACTAAGCTAAACGATAATAAACTCAAACTACTTTGCCTAAAGGACTAAAATAAACACGTATTATTTTGTCTATCGTGTAGGTAGACTAAAATTTCTTTATATTAGTAAAGGGATTCAATCAAAACCCGTCTGATTGCCACTGAAATGAACCATGCATTCTTTAATGCAGAACCGGAAAGCAGCTAATAAATTCGAATACTTAAGATATAAATTGCACCAAAATATACGTATTTCATATCGTTGTACAGTTTAAATAATGCACCCAGATCAAGTGAAATATAAATATTATGTTGTTATGCTTTGAATAATCCAATTCCTGCCCTACAATCATACGACGATCGATTTGACTTTTAAACTTGGGATAATCAAACGTAATTTTTGAGTCTACTGCAAGACTAATTGGAATATCATTATGAAAGCAGTAAAACTGATTTAAGATAATTTAGCACCTCAATAATTGGATTAGTACACGGATCGACGTACTCCCAATTTTATATACTAACCAGGAACACATTTTACTATTTTCTCACGTTGTTTTTGGGACTATCGGGACTCAAAATATTTTATTGTATGTAACTCAACATTTTGTTTATATAGAGTCTAAATCTCCGAAAAATTTTCATGATTCTTCAGCAACCATCAAGAACCTCCGTTACGTAAAAGACCAAGTAATAAAATACAATTTTCATGGTTTTCAGTCTTATAAAAACAATGCTATTTATCATAGCACTAACTAGCATTTCGTCGTAAGATGCTGCTCCACCTAATTATGAATTACACAAATATGTATTTCCATTGACATACATTTAACTACAAATATATCGGTCACATTTGTGGGGATATATTATAACAGAAGAAATGAAAGAGACATACATAGAAAACAATTAAGAGGAGAAGTTTGTAAACTCCAAAAATATCTCAAAACACACGCCTATTAAACTGTTTGCGTCACATCACATACGCTAAACAAAGGACATCTTACTGAAGGTTTTGTAACGAATATAATAAATTCTTATTTTCTCAGGTTTCATTTAACGAACCACCGCCATATGATCTTTGATAACATTGATCTACAATTTTCTACGATACTTCTTCATAGAACAAACATCTTAATCCTGGTCTAACATACCATCCTCCTTTCAAATTAAAGTTCCAGACTTTAACCAGATCTTAATATACGCACAAAGATTAAAGATAATGAATTTTTACAAAAAGACATCAATACAACCACGCACACCCACAATAAATTCCCCAGAACACTATATTCCAGTACTCAATAATATTTTATATCTTTAACGTCTGTATGACACTTGTCCAATACAGCACACTTAAATCACACTCTGCAAGATCACATTCACATAATGAAAAGGTGCGGACACATTAAGGAACAGCGTTGCTGCTGGTCCAATGAACTTTGGAAATATTTGATTGTGCCCAGCCTATGAATTCCGTAGCAATTGTAGTACTACTACTACTATACCCTCTCCCATTTCACTAATAACAAGACACTGGTTGATACTTCAGTTGATTCATTCAGTCATCATGTGTGCCTACGTGGACTACTACAAAAGAAACCTACCGAGTTTTGGTGCTGTAGCTTGCTAACACGCGTAATTTTTTATTTAATGTGTAGTTACCACTATGCTATTAAAAATGATCCCGGTTACAGCCAATACTTTTTAAAGCCTTATCACTCAGACTGCACACAGTTAATATTGATACATGTTTGACAGGCGGATGCATAAAACCTTTGGATACGATACGATACATCAACCGTACTTTAAAACATATTCGCTGTCCTACTCGTTTAGCATTGGACACACGGTTATTAATACCATTATACGTGAAAACCAACCTTATCAACCGATCGCTCATTTTAAATATCGTGCGTATAGTTCCTAAAACTGCTACTGCGCTCCAACTGGATATCTTCAATTCAATGTATAAAGTTATGTATGAAAGTATAATATTGCTATGAAATTATATATTTGTTTCTCGCTTTCACTCTCGGATTATATGAATAGGTTAATATTATTTTGTTATAGACGATCGAGTTCTTCTTACTAATAGCAGTTATCAGTGAGTTAATACTACTCCCCATTTTCAAACAAAAGTTGTTGAACAACGCTGCAGTTTTTTACGACATATTTATATATTTTTATAGTTCGTCGCCAACAACTGTTCGTTAGAATGAATGGAAACCTGATAAACATTTAATATATTTATGTATGATTAGAATAAAACTGGTACAAACTTCTGTCTTGCGTGCGAGTTTCGAACATACAGCGACGAATTTAAGGTTTCCTCTAGATCACATCTTTAAAAAACATAATAATTAGTCGATTACAGGACTGTTTGATCTCTTTCCGAACTACAGTTGTTCTTTAAACAAGCTTGCCGCATAATTACAAATTACATGTCACCTAAAATCTTTTCAATCTCGAATCGGATCTGCATCAAACTAAAATTTGAAGCCGTAGTACCGCAGCATGAAACAGTTTGGAAAACATTGAAAAACCGAGGTTCGATCGGTTTCCTACTTCTAAGGATATACGTTTGCGACTCATTTACATTCCACATATATCACAGATTCTTTATCCGTCTTCGTTTATACTTAGTCATACCATCTATTAATTTTGGTGCACTATGAGGGTTATTGGCATCAGGACTAAAATTTGCTACCGGTAGAGGCTGTGGTATATTTGCTTGTCGCAGGGAAGGCATTGCTGGCGCATATGAGCCTGCACCAGAACACATATTGTGTGAGTCGTTGTTGTGCTTCCAGCGGGATGGTAGGACCAAGTTGATAGCCTCAGAATGGCAGGGTTCCATGCCTGAGCTTATACTAACGGAGAATGCCCCTACGCTTGTGCAAGGTTGGGGTTTTGGAAAAGTCTGAGTTTGCTCAAATTTCCGCTTCCGCGAGCGAGTCATTATGGGTTCGAAATTCATAAAAAAGGGATATCCTGTTGGTGGTGGCGGTGGATCTTTGAGGGGTAAATTCATCGGGAGATGATGATTCAGTATAGGCGTTACGGTGATGGCAGGTATTGGATCCCTTTCCCTAGGAATCATTATTGAGTCCGACGCCGTGGTGAAACTCACAGCTGGGGGAAATGTGAAGGTAGGGGTTGCAAGAGGAAGGCAAGCCGCTTTAGAACTGCATTGTGATATTGATGAAGTATTGGAGTGAACAGAAGAAGACGAAGGAATACTTAATGAGCCACTAGTGCAGCGTTTTCCCTCTTCTGGTAACGACGACAGGTACTCTTGAACACGGGCTTCACCAAAATTAAAGAAGTTGGGTTTTTCCTGCTCTGTAGCACTAAGTTTTGATGACGCAACTGAGCTTTTGCTTGCATTACAGGAGCCACCTATCATCGACAAAAAGAAGAAATTTATGCCAGGATTCCAAAATACTTGTAAAATATTTAATTACAAAATATCACTACGTACGTACCTGAACCAGATGAGACAGAAGAAAAGTTGCTGGAAGAAGAAGACCTTCCGTCGGTTGACTTTTTCATTTTCCGTCTTTGAGCGAGTCTGGCAGTGGACACATCCTGTTTATATAAAAACATTACGATTTATATACACTGTGGAAACATTCTGAAAATGGCTAAATCAAAACACAGCCTTACCTGTAGGCGGAATCCTTCCTTATGAGCTTGATGGAAAGCATTCAACGTTTTCCCCACAGCTGCTTCAGCTCCGCGCTGACTTCTATTCAAAATTCCTGGTGTCGCAAGAAGTCCTCCCATGCCACCTTCTAACCACGGACTGTCAAGTAGGTCCGCCATCCTTAATCTCTTTGTAGGATCAACGGTTAGCATGCCTAAGGTAAACAGTTATGAAATATTAAAGGTTGCGTCTCAACACTGACATAAGCCAAATCTTTATAGCAATAAAATGAGGCATACCTTTGGTGATATTTTTAGCCTGGGGTGACACGTGATCCCATTCAGGTCCATTGAAGTCGAACTGACCGCCTTTAATTCGTGTCATTATTGCAACGGCTGAATCATCTCGGCTACGGGCCTGAAATGGAGCTCTTCCAGACAGCATTGTGTACTGCAAATATAAATTCATATGTTGCAGTTCGCTACACAGGAGCTGATGCAAAAGCCAACTATCAATACTATTTTCATACCAAAATGACACCAAGGGACCATAAATCACAACTAGCATCATATCCTTCTTCATTTTGGCCTAAAGCTTGACGAATAACTTCTGGTGCAGCATAATGAAGCGTGAAGCAAGGTGTCTTCATTGTTTCCTTTTCAGGCATCAGTCTTGCGAATCCGAAATCGACAATTTTCACTTCTGAATCCTCACTTCCATCAATGAAAAGAAGATTCTGAAACAATTAAAAATACGGTTTTAATTCGAGGCGACTGACTCGAATCTCTTTTAATTCCGCATGACTTCAATAATTGCTAATTACCTCTGGTTTCAGATCACGATGAACAACTCCTTTGGAATGAATGTAATGCACAGCGTTTACCAGTTTCCGCATGATCTGACTGGCTTCGTCTTCCGTGAATCTTTCCTTTTTCCTTATCTTATCAAGCAGTTCTCCCCCACGTAATAGTTCCAACACAATGTAAGTATGAGCCTATTCCATAACACAGCATTATTATTCTCATATTCCATCCCCCGTTTCATATTTCACCATACTGTTGTATCGTAGTACAGAAGCATTACTCATGCTAAACTCTTCTCCGTACCTCATCGTAGAATACTTGATGTAACTGAACAATATTGGGATGCCCTTGACACAACTTCAATAAATTTATTTCCCTGGTTGAGTCGACTTTACGACTAACAATTTTCACAGCATACTCCTTTCCCGTGGACTTCTCAATACATCTTCGGCAAATGGAGAAACTTCCATCCCCTAATATTCCACTATTTACGTCTACTTCATATGCATCGAAAAACGGAGAATTCTGTAAAAAAACAGGAAACAGACAATGAAAAAATGCTCCGAATTTCACGTTTCTAAACTATTAATGTCTATTAATCTGAAAACCAACCGGGATGGTTGCGGTGGCGGTGTTTGTATTCACAAGTTTTGAAGGCCTCAGAATTTCTTCACTAACAACATTATCGCTAAAAAGTACGGACGGAGCAACATACGAGTAACCCTAAACGTAGAAAAAATAAAATAAAATTTACATTACAGTAATCCGGTAGTTTGACTGGCTAAATGCGATTGTAATTTGTAAAAATGACGAGATTTGTACCTTAAAAATTTTGTCAAAATTTGGAGGAACAATTGCGGGCGAGTCAGTCGGAGCCATTTTGGTAAACTCTTCGGCGAAATTCGATGTATCTAGTTCATTCCTAATTTTAGGAACAAATGGAGGTTTGATTTTCTTCTGTAGGAGATCCATCCAATGCAAACCCTAAAATTCAACCGCAATCACACATTACAAAACAGCTCTGATAAGTCATCTAATAATAAACTTTTATCGAATGCAAAAAAGGACTGAAAACAATTTACCTTGAAAAATGGGTGTGACTTTACTTCTTGAGCGTCGCTTGGTCCTCCTCCAAGTCTTCGTCGGGGATCCTTGATTAGAAGCTTACAGATGAAGTCTTTCACAGCAGGAGATAAATCGTCAGGTATTGGAGGGTCAATTTTTAAGATTCGTCTGCATGAAGAGAAATGAAAAAGTGCTTAGAAAATGCATGCAGATAACCACAGTTCAACCTCTAAATTCTATCACTATATGAATATGAAAATAGCGTGAATGCCTGCCAAAGCTCAGCTTTTGGAACATTAATTCGTAAAAAAATGGGTTGGCCTACCTTGAGATTTCTTGTTGCGTATTCTTCTCACCATCGACAGTGAATGGAGAAGCACCAGTGAGCAGTTCATACGTCAAAACACCTACACTCCACCAGTCCACAGCCTGAAAAAAGAAGAAAAATTAGACGATAAAAATGGCGTTCGTACCAAATACTGATTTTGCAGCCACCCATCTTCAGCTATCAATCTACAAAAACCATTGCAAATGCTGATATGCATCCGTAAAATTGCAAAACTAATGGGGCATATATTTTATGGAATTTTACATACAGCCCTTTTCCAACGGGAAACTACAGCTAACCTTGAATTTATGCATATAGTTTGCAAATGATATCAAAACTGCAAATTATTTAAGCGACTAGACAATTTGGTTATCAGTCGGATAAATGGATGCTTGGAGCCACCTTTTGCGGGACAAAATCTCAGATTACCATTAAAACTTTCAATCAAAATCATGGAGCCAACAGCCATTTCATCCCTTCGAAATGCCACAATCATATAGTATTTCCTACAATATGTTGCTGAAAACGACGGCATAATTGGGTCAAAAATATGTATTTTTATACAAAAGTTCTTGTACTCGTTCCGACACCGATCCACCGCGGTTCCATTCCCTGTTGTGCGGTGTGTCCCAAATCATGTCTCCAACGACTCGTTATTTTCTGTAATACCAAATCCCTACATGAAAAGGATATGCATGGCAAAATCTAGTGTCTGGGCTATGGACACAGAAGAGATTTCAAAGTTATATTATATTGTATCGAGGCAGCTGCATTCCACTGCATCTTGCACTTTCCACGTGGGACTTTGACATACTTTCCTTTCTTACTTTTTTGTTACTAAACATTGTTATGTTTTCAGAGGGATCACGTAAATGCTCTTTCTATAACAAACAGTATATAAGTATATATTATACAATACACCGAATAAATTCACCTCTTACTGAAACCAAACACGATATGCCACCAGCATAAATGCTAATAGTTCATGCAACCCTGTGTGGAAGTATATTTAATATGAAATTTGTAGCAACTTACGATATCGTGGCCAGTATTCCCTCCTTTCACCACTTCCGGTGCCATATACTCTATCGTTCCACAAAAGGAGTAAGTTCGTTGGTCCTGGAAAGAAACAAGAATCCCGTTATTACATATATGAGATAATCAACGCTCCGACCCATAACTCTCGAGCACTTAATCGAGCAAAAATACTCCGTGATTGCTCCTAACTTTGTTTTGTACAATTTACAATAGTCTATTAAAAGTCTTTAACACTCATCCAAAGTTCTGCTGTAGCCTTCAAAACTAAAAACAATTATTTGCCCGAGAACGGCGGTACATGCGAATGTTTACTTTAAGATTCAATTTCAAATCATGTACAAAGGACGTGCCTCGAAGCTTGATCTCACTTCAATGGGAAGTTGCACGAATCCGGGAAAAAGATTTTCCCGAGTGTTAATGCAGGATACATTATACATTGTGAATGGAGTTATCTTTTAGTTTTTAGGTCAATGCCGTATACCATTTCACCCTGCTGCAACGAAATGTTTCTAGGTGGAAACTCTAGGGGAAAGTATAAAGAGAAAATCCGCAGTCTCTGCAGAGAGCAGAGGAGAAAATCGTAGAGAAATGTAGTCTATTCGGTTAGGTGCTTTATTTAATAACGGCATGGCCTTTCCGGAAGATCTAGGCCATCGCCTTTGCTACAAAATTGGGAGACATACAAAAGAGAAGGAGAAAAAAAAAACTTTGTTGTGCTGCACTACTGCACCGAGTAGTGCACACAATAAGGACGTAAACTATGTGTACCTTTGCGGTTTTCGTGCTGTCAAAAACAAGGTGCTTGGATGTTGATTCGAGCGAAATGCCACTCCGACCAATTCTATTTATCAACTACTCAAACTCAAATAAACCAAGTTAATGGATCTACGTGATGATATATACTACTCACCTTTTCGTGTGGCAGGAATTCCTTACTTAATCCAAAATCAGTCAATACTATATGTCCATCAGCATCCAGGAGAATATTTTCTAGTTTGATATCCCGGTATATAATTCCCAACTGAAAAACAAGAAAACAACATATAGTCAAATTGTAAGAAAATTGAAAACAGACTCTGTCAAGTGGAAACCGTACAATGAAGTTTGAGTTAACATCGCGATCGAACGCGTTCGCGTGTAAACGGTGATAAACATGAAAAATGCAAACACGCCCGTTATGACATCTACATCTTGATTTACATGTGCTCACAATATCTAAAAATACGCTTAATCTGCTATATTTAGTCTGCCAAACTTTAAGGATAAAAATGATTACGGCAGCACTGGATATCTGGAAGGTTTAGTTCTAACTCACTATATATAGGATGGTCTTTGCCCTTAGGATATGTCTAGAAACTCTTATTCGCCGTTCGAATCATAGTGGATGGTGATAGTAGAAGTTGCAAACTTTGCATCATATAAGACCTGATACATGCTCTTGATACATGACGACACCTCAATCTCTTCTTACTTACATAAGTAATTCTGACATGGTCTTACATGTACAGTTAACGCAATGAACTTGCCAAAGCACATACAGATTGTGACATATGATATCATTAGTGATTACCTACGTATCGATTCGGTTGACATGTTTCATATGAAAATGATCTCATTTAAAATCCCCCACACGGCGAGAATCTAGGTATGTAGATCCAGAGTTTGCAATATTCGTCACTCACACAAAACTGATTCTGGTTCATTCACTCGCTCAAGGTGAGCGTTAACGTGCAAAGCAGGAGTAATATATTACGCTAAAGTTGATAAATATAACAAGACAACTTCAAAGAACGCTCCGACCTTGAAACAGAAATCGGGGGAATGGCTTCCTGAAGCCTAATACGCAGTTAGAGGCTCTGTAACTTACAGCCAGTTTCAATACCGATTTGTTTACCTCCTCCTTTGCTCAACTAACAAGCATCGCATCGTGGGAATGCAACTATGTATGAAAGTTTTACTCTTTGATTTTGACGTTACGATTATGATTTCGTCTGTGAGAAACTCGCAATATTCGTCAATGTAATATATATTACAAAAGCGATCCTGGCAGGTATCTAAAATTCTTATTAGATTTCGTTGGAAATAGACAGGCTCAACAAAGTAACATGCATTCCAAGAAAATCTTTGAGAATCCACTGAAATGTACACAACTTTCAAGACCTACAGCAAGAAAAACGGCTATTCCTCACAAAAACCGTAGGCGCTTTCGTGTGGGTTCGCATGCTATACAACTTTTTCCCAGAGTCCCACTCGGTTCACTTCCCTTTTTCATGACATTTCATCAGCATTGTTATCCCAGCATAAATTTTTAATTAAACCTGTCTCATTGTCGTCTACAATGAAAGTAAGTAAAGCAAAATGGACTCACGAAAAATGATAGAATGCAACCTTCACGGCTATATTTTAGGGAACTACGCTTCCACACAGGCATTTTATTTTTCCATCTAGTTAATAGAAATGGCGACGATGACCTTTACCTCTCAAGGTAACCAAAAACACACAAGGGACTCGCCTTGTACAAAGCGACGAGTAAACAAATAATGATGCAGAAAAAGCTTTGCGTCTTGGGCTGTGGTTGCGGAGCAGGATGTGCTTTAAATTTTTACACATATGCATACACTGTATGATCGGGGTACCTACCTATACTACCTTTTCCTAGTAAACGTCTGAGACAAAAAGCCAATCACATATACACCAAGGTGAATCCCTCATCTCAACAAATTCTAACCTTCTACAAATTCAAGTTCATGCATGATAATTTCATTCACGTAGTATTGAACTGCCTATAAAGGAAAAAGCCACAAAGAATAAGCGACATAAACAGGTATAAACGATAGTGGTCTCCGTAGGCAAAACCTTGTTAAACGCCGATAGCGTCGCTTAAAACGATGGCAAAGGGAACATAATAAAGCATTTTCAATTGAATCTGAACTGAGAGTACCTCATCATGAATAGAGAACCGTTCTGTTTGCGATTAATCAAATTACCATTAACAAATACATACGCATGCATACCAAGAACTTTCGTAAGTTCAGCTACAATTTTTTTGCGTTCCTCAAAGTAGCAGGAATCGATGAATATACATGCAATAAACTTGCTTCCTTGCGTATCCGGTAGTATACATATCATATCCTGAAACCTCACTACCTTAGCGCATCCAGTTGATCGATTTGAAATAAAGAGGAGACCTTGCTTAAATGGTATCGTTATGATGATGTCTTGTATATATATTGCTCTAATAGATACGAGACCGTGAACAGAAGTCAATTAACAGTGTTTTTTCGTTGATACTAAAGCATTTATAAAGTGATGTGTTTATGTACACTGCTGTGCTTGCTTGTTGTAGTAACTGAAATATGATGTGATATTCCAACTGCCAAGTTAACTCAATTTTCCACTGTATGTGGGAATCTATGTAAAGTATGATTGTTTGAAAACATGCTGTTTATTCTACATCATATTCAGTAACATTACCGACGTCATTATGCAACTCGCAACTCACCTTATGCAAATGCTCGAGAGCAAGGACGATTTCTCCTATATAGATCCTCACTTGTTCCTCTGTGAATCGTTCTCTTTGGTACAGGTGTGTAAACAGCTCACCTCCACTGACATAGTCTGCAGAAACAAAAAACAATCACCTGTTATAGACGCACTAGTAGAGTTTACCTTGTCATTTGCCAAATACAATAAACTTAAGCGAACAATTTTTTGTATGTAAGCACATACGTAAATCATATTTTGCATGTTACAAAGGCAGCATGTAGGCATCAGCTATTAATCATTTAAAGTGATATTTCAAAGAGGAGCAGAGAAGCAAAGAAATGCAATTTACCCACACAGAAAAGTGTTCACTGGCTTTCACAACACATATTATTGTGGTATACAGTAATGTTAAAGCACTACGGACCGAACACTGAAATTCTTATTCTGGGAAACCCCCAGCAAACCTAGAGAATACCAAGCAGATTATTGAATTGATTAAATCATAGCGTTCTCGAGTCTATTGTTCGCGTAGCGTGTATTTGTGAGGTTGTTGGTATGGAATACGAATAATGGAAAAGGTACTATAAACCGCGACTAAACTAAAATTATACCATCATCGCACTTATCATCGGTGCGGCCGATGGGCATTGGCATTGTTTCCCACTACCGTGCACTCATTCCATTTGGCCATTTCAGTTATATACAAAAATCGAATACAATCTATCGACAACTACGTCGTCGTCCCCTCGACCGAGTATATATAGAACGAAATCTAATAAACTACCATTATCGTTTATCGTATACCATCAATTGTGTAAATTGGAGGGGGATATGCCAACTGCACCTGTCAATCAGTCATTAATTAGTATATACGATTTGGGTAATTTGGAAAAGAGTTATGATAATGAAATTTGGCATTCTGTATACAGGTCAATCAAACATTTACAAGACAGTGTCGGCTCTGCTGCTGCGTTGCGGTATGGAATCCTTACAGTTATGTAGTAGGGGAAAATTGACATTCGAAGTTGTAACAATAGTCATGCAACATAATATACTATACATGTCATACGCGATCCACTCCCTTCTCTAACTAGAGCTACTGAATTGGAATCAAACAGATTCATTATGTTACATATCGACAGCCCTTTTCATTATTTATTTCCACATGAAATAATATTGAATATAATATACAGTGCAATCGCTCTTTTATACATTCATCTATAACTGTTCACTGTCTCTCGGAATTTTTCCACCATCCTTCATTCTTGTTGGCAGTAGTGCCAACAAAACAACAGGTACCTGATGATGCCTTTTTGTCAAAATCCATGGCGTACACACACACACACACACACGTACTTTTGCGCCTGCTCTGTTCTGTGAAGTTGCAAAAAAGTAATAGTTTGACTGTAGTTTTTACTGCTTGGAAGTTACCCCTCGACTTCTTACTTTCATTAAGTCAGAGACGTTAAGTGTGCATAAGGGGAAATTCTTTGACAGATGAGCTGAGAATGAACGAATAATACCTGTCGTTGTAATAAAAGCACTTTCGAAAGTGTTTCCATTCTTTTTGTCTAGTAATCCGCACTGATTTCAACTCTAATTTGTCTAAATGGAAGTAGTGTTCTGTTCGGCTGCATGTTGGGTACAATTACGTAAAAGGATTACAGTCAAAATAGAAAGAAAACAAATAACGATTAGTTGTCAAATTAACTCCTTATTTAGCAAATACCAAAAAGGATTTGCATGAATTTGTTTAAGTTTCAGTCAATGAATGTCTCTATTTATGAATATGCATTTAAAGTTTTAAAATGAATTTTCCATCTTTGATGAACAGACGTGTGGCTATTATACGTGAAATGAAGAAACACATCTATGACTTCCTTATCGGCTATAAGTGGTGGTGCATTTATCCCAATTCCCAATCCACCCATTTTAACTTGCTTAATATGCAATTGGCAATGTTAGGAATTTGCCATCATTTCTCAGGAGCAAATACTTGTTAAAATATATGAAATGTAGTAAGTGTAGCAATTCTCAACATTTGGTAATGAACTGTAACCATTAGTTTATACTTTTGCTCCCTGATACTTGATACATGTGTATCTCTATCTAGTGTGTACGCAATATCCGTTCTAACTCTAATTAACTTAGGCCATGGTCACTATCCAGAAACCAGAAAGGACAAGCTAGAGAAGTGTTGTATTGATATTGATTGATACTGTACACACATACACACAAATAACCCGCAGTCCGCACACAATACGCCACGTTTATATCGATATTATGTGCAGTATATATATACGTTTCTTTATCGCCTTGTATTGTCCTCAATTAAAGACGTGTTTCCCCATGCAATACTAATGACTAATGACAATCCACATATTGTCAAAGTTAACTAACTCTGAAAATTGACTGGACAAATTTCATTATCATTTGATACGGCACATAAAATATGTCATACTGATATAGGGAATCTCAAGACAAACTGGATTAAGCTTGCGTCTAAAACTCTACGTTCGTTGCCTACATTTACCACACAGAATTAGGTCAAACTTTGATGATGACACAGAAACCGGAATTCAACCACTCATCGCTAATCCACACGTCAAGCACATACAGTCGTCCCATCGTCATTAGTATCCCTCATACGTATAAACTTCGTGAAATCCTTTTGAGCTACTCTCTTCCGGTAAACATATTATGCTGCGACGGGAACTCGGGAAGCGTAGAAACCAGACAAGTTGACTTTTTTTTAGAAGGCGTTCAATAAAAGTGAGAAAATCTCTTTCTCATTACGTAAGAATCCGCCAGTTAACACCCACGACTAGACACGCCATATGCAACTAAGAGGTTTTTGAAGCAAATTATACAATACAACGAAACGCCCATAGCACACTTGCTACACTCCTCCACACTCTCAGATTTCCTTCACAGAATTAACGACACAAGCCCAAACAACTTTTACATTGACTCTACAAGATTTCAGAAATTCGCCAAATTCCAAGCAGATATTGAATTAACTTCGAGGAATCAGATGGGATTGGAACATGCAATGTTTATGATCTTCTTTTCACTGGAAAATCCAATTAGCAGCTTAGTGACTACCACCCTTTCACTTTATTTAACAAATGAGATGACCTGTGAAATGCCTAAAAGAAAACAATCAGGAAGAGAGAGAGCTATAAAGCCTTTTTAAGGCGCGAGGTGTTCACACATCAAGTCATAAAAGTTAACATATGTATTTCCCTTTTAACTAGTTGAGTGACATCCGGATTGGAAAGACGATATCATCATCATAATCAGCGTCAGCTAAAAATGCAAGAAAACTGGCCCCTGTCAGGTTAGGATTTGGTCATTTGATATGGATTCCTGATGATAAATAGTGTCTAAAACCATTGGAATTATTTGGCGGAAATGCATACGGCAAGTGAAAATGGACCCTATGGTGGGGTCACCGATGTTAACGGGTCATTGGTGTAAAGTAAACTTAAGCTTGCCCATATTAACTACATATCGAATTACGAAATCCTCTTCAGAGTGCGGACGACCCTTATCTAGGATTTTTCCTCGTTCCTTTCATTTTCATAAAAAGGGAAAAACCAAGAATAGCAATGTCCTGCGTTCGTTACATGATTGAGCAGTTTACCAAGACCATGCCATACTATTTTTAGAACGGGTCCGAGCTATTTCCAGAAACTACGTCTATTTTCACACCCGCCATGAAATCCAGCTGGAGAAAGGAGTCAGAAAGGAACATTCAGCATTGATCACAGCCTGAGCCATCATAAGCACAAAGGCCATGAGAGAAGTGTTCTCCGCAGTTCTGCAAATGAGCCAGGAACGTTATTTATTCTGTGTACATACTCCTATTGATCTTGGAATCTACGTTACATCTAACTGTGCGTACTTTTTCACGTCATTCCATTCACGTCTCCATTACGCAAGCAAGTTGCAAATCTTGTACCCACTTCATGTCTACCATTGTCTATCTTTGGAACTCTGAGAACTATCAGTAATAATGTGTAACTAAAGCCATATCATTTCAAAATTCTAGATGGATTATATAATACACACAAATTTGGCTCGTAATGGAGACAGTCTGTCAGGATACAATACCAAAAAGAGCAGAAATGGGATAATGTTCTTGTTTTTCGATTCAATGTAACCCAAGATAGATTTCTTGTGTGTCTCCTTTTTCTTTAGACTAGAGTTCGATGCCTTTTCAGGAAAACATTTGCTTGTTGTGACCTTCCCATTTTAGATTTATATTCGAATATCTGCATGAATGGGTATTTATGGAATTCCGAAACTGTAAATAAATATTTTGGAACCGGTATCGGTATGAAGGAAATTTTCAGTGGTTGGGTGAACAAATCAAAACAAAATGTCGGCACCCAGTACACCCTGCTAAGTATATGCAAAGGAAAATTCTCCCCGAAATTGAGCTTGCTATCCTGATTAGGATGAAAGAACTTTCATAAGTGACGGAAGTGAACCTGGCAAAAGCAAGCCGGCAAAATGACAAACAGCATCGTAATTTTCCTTGCTACCTCTCAAATTACCATCTCATGATTTTCTAAACGTCTTTGGTGGTAACCCTTCAAAAATTTACAGATAACAGAACCACCCTCCTCCCAATTGTCTTTTTTGTACATCTGTAATGCCCACTACCAAGTGCCAAAAAAATTCCTAGACGTGTAGCTCCACATGCAAAACTGTTGAAAAAATTCGTATTATTACTTACTTTCAGACAAATACTTCCATACTATTACCATTACCTCTCTCGCAACCTGTATTACGTTGTACGTGCTGTGCTCACTTTGCTTTGCTGTATACTTTGACGTACAAAGCATAAAAGTGGGACATACAGTTGCACTTCTGTCCTGATCATCCACAACTTTCACATGCAGATACATACCCATCATCGTTTTCTTCTTGGCACATCCATTTACTAGAAGGCACCACCAGACATAATCGAAATCACCACAAGTGAATATTTCAAAAAAAAAATCAGATAAAGAGGGGGCCATGCATCTGTACAACAACAGTATGATAATATGATAAAATCAACAACAAAAACATGACTACAATTTTGACAAAAAAAATTCAAACGAGAAAAACTATCAAGTCCCCTCGAATTTTCTCAATTGCCAAGTTGTACGCAATCACAGTTTACTTCGCAAATGCTTTATAAGTAAACTCAATTATCCCGTGTCAAAATATTTCATGATGCGGTAAGTCTAGTAAATATCCCTATTATCTCATCAGCAGCAGGGAGCATCTAACGTAAAGCAAACAGCCATTTACAGTTATCTTCTCAGTCTTATGTACACATACACTTACCCTACCTAATTTGAATCAAGGTATACACTCCATATGATGAACCGTGAAGACTTCTTTTTTTTTTATAAAAAATCATATCCCATCCTAGTCACTACAAGTTTCCAAGTTTTTGTGAAAGAATATTATTATAATGGTCATGCTTTTGCCATGTACAAGGCTTACTCCTATTAGAGCCAATGTGCCAAATATCTCTTGTATATTTCGCAAGCTCTTTATTGAAAGAAAATCCTTTCCTGCTTTTTACTTTTCCTTTCCATTTTATGGCAAAGGTTAAAAGCTTCTGGTAACAACGCACTTCCCCCTTTTTATCGCAAACGTTGTGAGTGCCTGCTTCGATGTTGGTCGAGCTTGTCAGTTTGTTTTAGTTTTTTATACAGTACAATAGATCCAAACTGTTTTAAAACTCTTCAAGTTTTTATGATAGCACAGATGCCAGCCTTAAACAGAAGCACCCAAGCTGACACCCTTTTCACCCAAATCCCAACCAGTGATGATAATTCATCCGGTCTGATGGATTTTTCAAAATTCTGCATAAAGCATGCTTCAAATCTAAAATAAATTGCGTAACTCATTCCTCATTATTGCACACAGTTGTCCTTGTACGTGTTACCGATGCCCTCATACTGTAATCGTGAATTTATTTTTATTCCCTATTATTAGATTGCCACCGCTCAGTGCTTCAGATTAGAGTACACCCCACCTACCTAATTTCAGGTGTATATACTAGATACATGCTCACAGCAGCGTCAGCACAGTGATCATCGGGTTACCTCAATCCTTTTAATAATACGAAAAGAAGGATATCTCTCACCGGTGATAATGACCATTATGCAAATGACCATGTTTTGTCGCATCACACTGCCACTTTAACATTAGGAACAACTGTACCGTTCATATCTCGTATTTGTGGTTTGTGCATACACAACAAAAACAACACAGCACAACAACAAGAAAAACTAGGATACCTAGTATAAACAGTTGTGAAACGACAGTCGCTTCGCATTGCAGGTAGGTATTTTAAAACAAACAAATGCACGTACCTATTACCTATACACTCTGTAAGCGTCCGACAATGTCAACTTTGTATCAACCAAAAGCATACACAGGTATGCCTTTATACATTTAGGCAAATCAAAACAAAACCAACAATTATCTACCCATAAATCTCCCCATATTGCATAAAGTGAAAGTTTTTGAGTTGGAAAGACTATATTATAGGGCATATATANGTGAAAGTTTTTGAGTTGGGAAGACTATATTATAGGGCATATATAGTTCATGACTGCATCTGCATGTTAAATGCCAAGCAAGTCAAGATTTAAAGGATGGGGTCGGCAGTTTAAAAAAATGATTACAGTATAAAGGTTAAACCTTACACGACGAGGCTTGCCATTGTTTCTAATAACCAACTACAAAGGGGTGACACACAGCCAGGATTGCTAACCAGTCTAACCACGCAATTGAACAGAGCGAGGATCACAAGGTTTTTCGACAAGTGTGTGGAAAAAACAGTTGACATGAAAAGGATGCTTCGTGTTGTTCTCAGACAGTTATCCATCCTCCCATTTTATGTCAATGTTAACTATAAAAAATTCCATCCACTAAAGCAGCTATAAAGTAAACATTATGTATCCATCCCTTATTCGCTGACTGCGTAGCTAGTGTGTGTGTGTCGAAATATTTTCATATCAAAATAGTAAACAGAACAATATTTCCATCTCGAAATCAAAATCTGTTTCTGTCCCAGGTAAATAACTTCCAGCAGCATCAAAATATATAACACAAGGTTAGACACACTGCTTCCTGAATTTTCTGTGCCATTATGTGGCCCATCGCATTCATTCATTTTTAATTCAACTCCCGTTCATATTGCGCACCCCATTTATTGATTCAATCATTTGTAGTAGCGTCTATAGGTTTCAAGCGAAAAGGCTACTGAATCTAGAATGAAAAACAAAAGCAAAAAGTAAATAAAATCCTGTTTTTATTCTGCCACTTGCTCTTCGCATGCACTTCAGCTATTAAACCAGTCTTTCGCATTCACATACACAAACACATAAACATTCCTTGCCACTTTACAGGAACACAACACAGTAAACCATGGAGGCTTTACAAAAAACGAGACGTAGTCTTATATATTTATCAAGATGAGTTAATATAAAATTGGGTCAGTGGAATAATACCTTGCACATTGGCCAGACATGTAGCAGTTCTATTATCAAAACGTAAGCACCTGACCGTAATGTCTCTTCAGCCATAGCGTACGTAAATCTGACAAGTTAAAAAACAAGGTAGTGAAGACAATACCATTGTTAATCACAGAGTGCTTTTAACATTTCACTTAGGCTGCGAGAAGGAAGTGTGTGTGCGTGATTGACCTCATTCTTCAACTTTTTAAATGTCTTTCTCCTTCAGGACTTCCAGTTTCAAGATAACGATATGAGCAGACACAATTCATTTTAAAAGGTGATGGATGATGTAATTCATACATTTTGACAAAGATAAAATTCCTCTGGATATTTACGCATGACGCAAATGGGTCTGGGCAAATCATTTTTTCTTCAAATGAAAGGAAAATATACGGTACACCTACCCAAAGTACCGCAAACAAATTAATATTGTTGTTTACATGCTGAACAATATTTATTCTCACAACCAGGACTTGTACACGCAACCATGTACAGAAATTTGCCCTTTGTATCATCAGGATGAATAAGTAGGTCAGAGAATTCCATTAAAACCGGTTACTTGACTAGGGACAGGGACCGCTCCTAACAACTAATCAAAATTAAGGAAATATCATCTTCCTATTTTCCCCCTTGCTCACATCCTCATTATTTTATCCCTTGCCTAGTTGTAACAAAGTAGGCAAAAACCTCAGCCAGGAAATGTCTAATCCCTTGAGGTAGCTCCATAATAACGGCAAAGAACTCACCGAAAAGTAAAAATCACAATAGGATTTGCAGATGTTACACGCTCAGAAAATCAGTGACATCCTCAAGTCACACGTATTTTATATATATATAGCCAGACAATCATCAAAATAATCCTTTTTATCTCTAGATTTACTAGATAGTCTACAAAGGACATCGTTGAGCGTGTAGACGACACTATCTTACGAGCCCTTTTTTACAACTTACGAAATTCGCATTAGATTCACATACACATAACCAGATCGCGAATCAAATTCTGTCGAGATGGAAAGTAGGTCAGTCATAGCTGACTCTGATTTTATACACAGAGAATATAATACACTTGCCTGTGTATTTGTATATGTACGGCATGCATATATGCACCAAAGGACTTATTTCCATCCACTAAGAGGACGTGCTACACGGGATCTGTGGCTGCACCCAATACAAAAAATTATATACAATTGTGTATGTAACATGCTTTTAAAAAAGTAATCAACACTGCGTCTTTATAGCTTTCGAGTATACTCTATATGTATATATATATAATACGTAATGAATTTTGCCAAAACTATTTCTTCATAAATAACGTGACCGTGGCACACAGCATTAATTAAGAGGCACACTCCACAGTGATGAAGTAGTACACATTGGAGAAAAGTAAAAGCGTATGTATATATAAACAGCGTTTTTAAACTGTTACTCCCCAAGTCGATCACAAGAAGGAGGGTATACCATTCCCAACCGGATTTGAGTACACCGTTCCCTTTGCTTTCATGTCTTGAGGGCTAAAACTGATAAGAATATCCGGTAAAAAATACTTCAAAGCGTCAACAACAACAACAGCAGCACATATATTATCTCTCTTGAATGTTTCTAAACTTGATTATAAAATGTCGTTCAAAAAACATTTTCGCAAAGACACCTAGGTATCTACACTACAGCTTATGCCACTCCGGAATCCCAGCAATCTGGCAAAAGTTCCCGGTAAAAATATTTTTTATTTCGCACGTGCCATTATTTTTTTAATTACTGCAGTTGGCCCGTGCATGACAAACAACATGGAAATATGCACATTAGTTTTACACAGTGAATTACACGTGTAAAAGCATTTTCTCCTCGCGTGAAAATGAAAATCCGCTGGTTATGTATTACAAACGAGACAAGTTATGGGGATATGACACATGGAGCAATTTTCACAATGACGAAGCAGTAGCATTGAGAATACTGCAAGGCATATATTTTTCTCACGTGTCCCTCAGTCAGTTTTTGGCTAAAGCTCGCTATTTTCCAAATAGGTACATTAAGCAAATACACTAAAACTGCCTGGATGACCCTGAATTGTGATAGTATACTTGTAATGATAAATAGCCAAACTCAAAATGATATATTTACCACAATCAACTCACCTTCCGCTATTGTGTCACAAGTGGACTTTTATTTTGTACAAAACACTTTCCCCTTTCCATATCCTTCCCAGAAAATGAAAAGTTTATGAATTCATTTCATTCCTGTTTCTCGGAGCTAAGACCATTTTCCCGAGCACAACAGTGCAATAAAACACCGAAAATGAGAATACATGCATGCATGGCTTTCAAAGAAGCTTCATGAATTCTCCCGAACCATGCTTTCCAAGAACGGTCTAGCTTATTCAACGGAAATAGGATAAGAGCAGCATGGGAGAGTGTTTGCAAAAAATGTATGCATATATATTTATGCTACATTCTTAGCGAAACCATGTTCTAGTAGTGGAGGGGTATGACTGTGCTCTCCTGCACGCTGTCTACTTTTCTAGCTGACAGCAACCATTTCTAGGAATTTGTAAGAGAGAGAGGATAGAGTGGTGGTGTTCAGCCAGCAAACTCTGGAATTCTGCTTTAGTCACTGTTCGCCAAAACCCAGTGCACCAGAGTGAAATGCACAAGTCGGCTTTTCCCATCAGTTCATAAACTCCTCTACACTGGGAATTCCCTGTTACCTTGAGCTTCCATACCGGGTAGTGTACATTTTTCATGGAGGAAAGGGTACTCCCATCCCATTTTCAATGTGATGGCCACAGGTAGCGAGAAAAATTATATAATCGATGGATGCACCGTGTTCGTGCACATTTCTTTGAATAAATGATTCCCCGAAACCTTGTCCTACTTCTTAGATCTAATCGGTTAGAGGAACTCACAACGTGGTATCATCCCAAACCCAACTTTTACTACCACTTTTTTTACCCATCTGTCTACCATTTCCTTGAGTGTCAGAAGCAGAAATCCAGTTTTTCGCCGGTGTTTTTATATTTCCGACGCTCGCTCAAGGTCTGAGTGGTTATGATATGCTTTTGATGTAAATGTGAGGCTATGGCTAGTTCTCATCATAATTTTATCCCATGGATTAAAAAACAACTAGGATACAAGGAAATCCCAAAAACAAGTTGGATTGTAAACACGGCTCTCGCTAAAAATCTAAATATTTTTTGTTGAATGCAATTCCACCATCACCTAAATTTATTTTGTAGCACGTCTACACATATGCAATTTGTATAAGGATAAGTCTTCTTTTCAATAAACCTCGATAGAGTGTGTGTGTATACTAATACTAATAGGATAGCCTTGATGGTGGTGAACTTTAATGGTGGCTATATATATTTATCTCAGTGAGTACACTGTTTACTGTATGCGTATGTGTACATAAACACAGAGACACGAGTATTAAGTAGCTCCTTTATTATTTGGTTTCCTGCAGGATTGCCAGCTCGTACCAAGACCAACATGGCGAATTTTGTTTACCAGATAAAAATAAAAGGAGCCTTCATGCAACTCTGTGAGTATCATCATCCCCATCTCCCTTGATCTCAACAAAACGGAATGACATTTACACCTGCCAATTTACGTGCGGACTCCATCTCAGAGAGAATGAGACATCCTTGATTTTGCACATAAAGAATGAATTAATGTTATCTATATAAAGGCAGCTAGAGTAAAATGTACTCGCGCTGGTACAATATTTACAAAGTGACTTCTTATTTCAAATGCCTTTTGTCTCTGAGCTTTAATGCATCTTTGTGAAGCAAGCGTAGTAGGAAACAGGATGAAAAAGGCTTGAACCTGACATCCTGTACAGAACACATGAGTAAGTACCAAAATCAGAAAATAAAACCTCCAGAGTGAGTCCTTTGTTGTAGATGCACTAATGCCATAAAATATCACAAAGAGAGTTTGTTTATGCCAAGTCAATGTCACCGCATACATAAAAATCAGCAAAAAGTAAGTAGTCGTCACTTTCCACTTCCACATTAAGGAACCAGCTGGTTTCATCAAGGTAAGCGATATAACCATGAAAATGAATTCGAAGACGTATATATACCAAACTAACTCCCTAAATAATTTACAACAGAGTGGAGGGATCACGCTATTCATGCTACCGAGCATATCAATCTAAGACCTCGACGAACTCAAGATGCGTGAGGTTAACAATGGCTACCTAAAATCACGAATAAAGACAGGAAAGAAAGTAAAATTCATTGTAATTTCATTTGCAGTATAAGGCCGCAACTACATCAATGTATGGTCAAGTGTCACATCGAGGCAGAAAGTGGCGTAAATTCATGAAAATATTTGCATTGCACATAGTCCCCAAACTTAGAATTTGCTGGTGGCGCTCGGTTGCTCAAACAATGCAAGAAGTGGAAAACTACTAGTAGTCATTACTGTCACATCGCGTATTAGCAACACGCATTGATAGCCAAATGGAGGTCAACCCCTGACTGCAGTGAGGCAGTTAAGCATGATGTGTATGGTTATTTGCACTACTCTTTGTGTACACGGGGAAAACATGGAACCCGTTAAAAAGGATTCTACCCTGGGCACACGGCTTGACACACATGTACCCACACCGTCGAGTCTATTATTGACAATAGCGTTTACACTTTATCGAGAAACGCCAAAGGAACATGATTAATTTCAGTTTTACACGAATACAATTGGAGGCAGTGGAGCGTACCAAAGTCCCGTAATGGAATTCAATATTTCATAATTGACAGCGTAGATAATAAAAAAAAGGGAATATATGCATGAGGCACGCATCACGCACCAAGCAATCCCCTCCTGCCTGCCACTTTCCGACTATGAAAACAACGCTAACATTAGCAACTTACGTTTTTGGGGGATTTTTATTATTTCATACAATGGCAAAGTGCACAAAATGGCTGCCACTGATGGTTCTGCCTAACCATGCAAATAATGAGCAACAATCAAGGCAACAGCATCATGTCTTGGCAATACAGTTGCCCATTAAGAATGGCAATGTGCGTCAATAATTCCTCCTCTTCTATTCCCATCATCCATTACCACTATCTCTTCTCTCGAATAGGAGTAGTCACTCCAACTATATCTGTGCATATCTCTCAAGATGGCATAGGGAAACACAGCTCTCTGCCCACACAGTACATAATAGTATTTTTAAATGAGCTGTTTTCGCTATAATGTTAAAATCACAACACGTTAGTGTCTGTTCGTGTGTACGGTGTACACAGTGATGATGATGGCACACGGCTTCAAAGAAAGCAACACTTTTGCTAAGCTTTAAAAACAACTTGAAACTTTGAGATACTATATATATGAAAGCGTACAGCAATACAACTTTGGATTTTTACAAGTGTCCGTTTTATACATTACAGCGTATGAAAGCATTAGGAACTTGGCAAGTTTAAAAAGTGATACTGCTGCACACAGCATACCTATACACATTCTCATCATCACGTCAGGCAAAGAGAGAGAGAGAGGATATATATATGCAGATTACTTGGGCATGTGGTGCTAAGTTGTTTATTCTACAACAAATACTATTCGTACTACAAGCTGCACACACTGATTGCTGCTCTTTTTACTAGTTAACACCAACTGCATCTGCCAGACTGTGGTGAGTGCACATTGTACTCTTACTCTACCAACTACCATGTACGCTGTAATAGAGCCTGTTACTCAACTTCATACATAACTTTGTCCATAACCTACTGACACATATAATAAAAAATGTATGCCACTATGCTACAATCAACACAGTGTGCTAACTTTTTTCTCTTTCGCTAGATCGTGAAAGAAGTTTCGTGTTCTTCTTAAAAGCACTCTTTTGATGAGACTTTTATGTGACCATTTTCACCGATTTCATTAGTGTTGAGGGTAGTGGCACCCTGAAGAGGGATAATCATCATATGTTTTTCCAGCTTGTCTGTTTCATTAGGCCTTACTACGACTCGGTGGTTGCTAATCCAAAGGTCTGGATAACACAAGCATTTAGGAATTGTGTCGGGGGAAGGTATTCTAATTTGATGTCTGTCATTGACTTGTTGTCTACATGCTAAGCTAAATCTAGAAGAAAGTATACGAGACGCATGATGAATGTGGTCGTACAAAATATTTGCGTCAACCAATCTGATGATTCTTAAGAAGGCAATCCTTTTTCAAAATTGAGATCTCCTTGTTTGAAACCACCACGAGTTATTTTTGGCTTAAATGTTATTACAAAATTATTCTAATTTAAGTGAAGTTTGTTTAGCTAAAGCTTTATGAATAAACCTAGACGTAATTGATCGCTTTTCCAAATATATACCAAAGTCTCACGGAAGGAAGCAAATATTGTATTTATATGCTAGGCTATATGAGGGCTAGAGAAATAATCTATTTCCAGAAGTTTGCTTCTCTCACATCTCATCTCTACATTCTCAACTCTTTCGTGCCGAGTTAGCCATATTACTTTCATTTTATTACCTATACTTACATCAAATCGCGGCGGGTTAGGCATTATTATGTAAATTTTTCAAGACAATCTTGTACTCCATTTCTTGGAACAACCTACAACATCCACGAAGCCATTCTGCTAATTGCATTTACCCCATTTACCGAAGAAACAACCCAGCCATTTCAACTAACTGTGAACCCTACAAACACACAATGAATCTCTTCTGACTCTATCTGTCACGTCATTTACAAGATCTCACTCAGGAAACCCCGCCACGCTTCCGATACACGGGTGGCTAAATAAAAATCTATAAATTATTTATCAGTATCTCTGTATGTCACAACCATTAACAATGCGGGAAAATGGGTCAAGTGAGTGGTTCCGTGAACACATTCTCTTATATCCTCCCACCACCCTGCATGCAATGGAATGGGAAGAATACGTTTTAGCATAAAGGTTAAAGACATGTAAATCACAGCGCTTATCCTGGCATGATGACTCCCTTGTTTTGTTACATTACGACAAATAACGTTCACTCAAACGTTCTTTTTTCATGGGTACCTACGCACCGAACGAATCTGTTTGTCAAACCACGTGCCCATAACGGACGTTAACTTCCGTCTGTCACATTACTTGATACACGTCATTAGGGTTTGCACGGATGGAGAAATAAAGGCAGGTGGAAAGTTACGTGTTCCCATCATTCCACATTGTAATACATGTAACATATTCCACTTATCATTCAAAGATCTCTTATTCCAGTCCATTTTATGAATTCTGACTTTAAAGCCTTTTCCCTAGATTATGGGTATTCGTATTATCCTTTCATATTCTGGAATTTGAGTCGTTCCTCACAAGTGGCAAGAAAGAAATACGAAGCCAAATTTCCAAAACAAGATTGCATCACCCAGTCCCACTTATTCTTGAACTTGCTGTCTAATGTCTACTTAGCGTATCAATCAGATAATACCCCATTGCCAAAGTTAATTTACCTGACAATACCTACGCCCACCATGTTTTAAGGCTTAGCTTTGTATCACTGACCCAGAAATTTGAGAACAGTAGCAAGCAGCAATATTACATTTCATAATAGAATCTAGAATGCTCAGCGGACACCAAAATACTGACAAAAGAAATTCATACTTTTACTGCCAAAAAGTACTCAGACATCCTGGTATTTGGCATGGAATACACACGCTCAGTTTTTTACGCTTGAACGTTCGTATCCTTCAGCGATAGCCTCCTACTACTATTCTTTGCTCTAGTAGTACACACTCCATATTACCCTTCCGATCGATACGGCCTATTTAACTAATGCCCTACTTTGGATGCTCATACTGCTGCAAAGCTAAAGGCCAAATTGTTCGCTTTTCTCCTACAATTCCCTATACAGCTAGTGGGACTACCAGAGAGATGCCGAGATGCGTGCATTGAATGAAGTCAAATTTTGCAACACATTTAGAGTCCACAAACTAGGTATATGCTGTAAGGATGCACTCGTATTATTTTAAGAAGAGCAAGACAATACATCAATTATATCAACTTCAATGTTATTTTTACATCGCTTTATGCAATCTCACGACGACAAAAGGCTACACACGACTGGGGTACGACGAGTAATGAAAATGTTAAAAAGCTATCTCATAACCGGTGCGGCCATCGTGTTATGTGAAGTGAAAGGTATAAAAAAAGTGCTATAACTTTATATAATTGAAATTAGTAAATCTTTTATGTGAGTATATATCCATTAGTTTTTTATCATCCTGTTATTTAAATCTACTTTTGTGATGGAAATCCTATCTCCCCTCGATTCCCATTTCGTGTACCTAATCTAGCTGGCTGTCAATAAAAATGAGAATAGTTTTGACTTCCTTCACCTTCACAGCATTTTACAATGATATCCCCCAAGACGCATTTACTTCTTAAGTGATTGCATAACCAACCTGCGAAAAGGCTTTTTGTGCATGAAAGCCAATAAGAAAAAAAATCCTCTGATGACTACATGAACAAGATGTGTGTCTGCAAAATATACCTTACTTACTTCTCGTGAGGTTATTTCAATGTTTTCGTTATGAAGAGGCTGACAATGAAAGTAGTGTCTACATTCGAAAAAGGATTTCAAGAGAAAGTGAAAGATTTGAATGCAAATAGCTCCAGGGTATATGGCTAAAGCGTGCCAATGTATTCTAACGCTCACAAAAAAACCACATACGTAAAAACAAAAAAGCTACAAAACAGCAAAATACGTGAATTCGCCATTTTTTCATTTGATAGCAGGGTTCGGCTCAAAACTGAAAGTAGTTTTTCGACATAACTTGACATTTACAAATGATCTGGTTGAAACAGTCTGAACTCTGTAATCTACAGAGAGAAAACCGTTTGTAACCTCAATCGATGCTTGAGGAAGAGCAGGTACGGGCCGTAATAAAAGGGAATATTGCACAACCTCTGCTGCTTGTATGTACCTACAGGAAAACGTTATCTTTTAAGGAATTTTTAAGTCCGATTCCTCCTCCACACAAACACTACGTTTCGGTTTCACAATGTATTGAATACCTTGACACAGATCAGGCAAGCCATCATCATTATCATTCCGAAATTCATGCCTAGTACAATACCATAATAATATATACATGTAGTTAATATTATCGAAAATACGGACTCTTGTATATTAACAATGATGATATTACATAGTCATTCGTATTGTCAAGAGCAAGTTGAGTGGTGAATAACAATAGCGTAATCAGAGATGCAGTCAGTTCTTGTGAAGAGATTGTATCATCAGGTATGCACTTTTTTGTGCCGTACTCCACCACGCATTCAAAAATGTTACATATATGCATACATATTAGAAGCCATTGTGAATACGGCTAAACTCATAATATCTGCTTCATTCTCTACTTTGACGGCTATAATATAATGAGTTTTGCTAACCCCCACCTCACACAATGTTTTCTGGCGTGTGCATCCCCATCCACGAAACAAAAGTCGCCTTTTGTCAATGTAAACACAGAGGGCAAGTTCTAATGGCTTAATTTCCCACATCCGTTTTCTACTATGTAGTGTTAATTATGCTCAAGAACAGCAAATGGGACTGGGAATGAGCATATATATTAACTTGAGCATTTGTTCGTACTGTATAAACCCATGTAGGCACTAACAGTCCATCACGTGCAAGAGTGTACCACTTTTAATACCCTTTTCAATAATTTTCACGTAAGTACCTTGGGTGACTAATGACTTTACGTGGTGGACGTTGCGGATTGCTAATGAAGCTGGGAAAAATCATGTGTATTACATTACCTACGGGCCCATGCAACTTGGAAATTAAATCATTTTCACTCAGCATAGTATATCATGATGTGTCGATGGTTCAAAGCATTCAGAGTTTAAAGTTCAAAGAGTTTTTTTTTTCAAAAACAAGGCAACTCAACACATAAAGTCTCAATCAGGAGGGTGTGATTTAATGGAAACCAAAATCCGACAATCAATAGCGATCGTATGCATTTAATACAATATCAAAGTCAAATCATCAAAGTACAATTAATCCAAACAGGATGCCGACTTTATGGGTCTGAAATTTTGACCTTACATCTGATCATTACGAAGGCTGAAAAAGTATCATTACGTCTGCTTATAGGTATGCAGAATAAAACCAAAGAAATCAAAGCCATATCGTTAACTAACTTTCAGTTGGCAAAAAAGCCAACTGCTTACAGCCGCTCTCTTGAAAGAAGACAGCCCCCAAGGAAATATTTCATCCAACCAAACACTATCACACGTATATTGTATTCCTTCATTGATGTAGCCTCACTCTCAGCATATTCAACTCCAATTACGTTAATACCTTGTTACTGTTATACCTACCTGATATGATGGATAGATACACCAGCCAAGATACTGTGAGGGAGTGAGAGAGGGTGAAGTGAAGAGAATGCAAAACCACATCATTGCGATGCATACCACACATTCCCATTTGCAAGCTTTGCCATTATTGTGATAATAAATGTGATGATGATGAGATGACGCTTTTTCTCAACAATCTCAATAAGGCAGGACTTTCGTGTGGTGAGTGTCTGACAACGTAAGTATAACGTAACGTAATGTAAAAAAGATTGCAAAGTTGCACACATGTCTATCCTATGCTAATCCTTAGGCAGGCATAAAATATTGTACCTAGTATTACATAGTGTTTTTTTATAATGTACACGTATCAGAACGTACATACACTTGCATGCGACACAAATACCGTTACGTTGATACTGCCACTCGGCCGAAGCGGAGGATAGTAAATATCAAAATATTATGCACAAACGTGAAACGTTTTTTCTACACTTTGCCTTCATCTTCAATCGATATGAGATTATAGTACTTTTGATTTCAATTTTATATGATTGTACTGCAAAAATCTTGCAAAATGGAAAGAGTACACCAGCAAGCCTTTCAATGACAGACTTGTTAAAAGTATTTACGCATTTCGATTACAAATCCGTGGATTTATTGGCACGATCAATGCTCGTTCGTTCGGGTTCGCCTAGGTATAAACAAAAGAAAAGCCAGCTGGATTCTCCCGTTGCATACAAATTGCACTCAAAATAATTCCTCACCACGAAAGGAAGCCATACTTGTACAATTGTTCGCCAAGATTGCTCTATCTTTTTTGCCGAAAAGAAAAATAACAGTTATACCGTGGCATCTTCGAATACACCAACAGGATATTATTATTATGCTGGCGTAGCACATCCAATTACAACTCAAGGTTCCAGCAACTCACAGAAACCATTGCTAATTATAACTGTTTCGAAAACTGTTGCAAGGATGAAATTCATGTAACAGGGCTAATCCTGATAATTGTTCACCGCACCAGGACAGCAGCGGTGTAATAACCAAAAGAGCAAGCCGATCGCATGCATAAATTATTTGTCGATGACAAAGAAGTATGAAACCATTTTCCGAAATGAATTATTCAAAAAACACTCGCTTTTCGCAAACTTTGTAATTCATTGGTGCTGTGGTGAGGGTACAAAGTTTGCAACAGTTATATCTATTGTGAATGTAACTATATCGTGGCTTTCACCCGTGTCCTCAGCTAGACAGATACATATAAGGTTAATCGATTTTCGTTTGCTTTCTTCTGCACTTGAAGGTCTTACCGTGTTGGATTGGATGGATTCTAATATAACGCAAAATCAATATTGGTCATTTTCCATATGGTCGAACAATGAATAATAACTCGGTGGCCACTAGGACTCAGGGACGTTTTTGGGAGATACTTGTTGTGGGCCCAATACTCAAGTTTTTAAATAGTAATTTGACCTACATGACTTATACAAGAGTAATTTAGTGACAACCTTATCCCTATCTAAGGACAATTTCCCTTTCCACTCGTGCCTCGTATGTAATATATTATGGTAGAGTTATAGATCAATACCAAGTCGGGCACGTGTCTTTGTTGCTATTAAATCTGGACTCTGCACAAAACCTTTTTTGCCTCACACACAAGTCACAGGGTCTAACAACAAGGACAAGAAGAGGAAGTTGTGGACAGTGTTGCGTCCAAAAAATCCCGGAAGAAGCCTTTACACCTGGATCACTCGCAAATTTATCTCGTAACCATTTCTCGAGCATCTGCCTCCTTATCTTGATTTACTTGGAATTCGATAACAATAACAACCGTCAGGATACATGTGAAGAACACGAGGATAATAATAAGGCACTACCTTCCACATTGACATATGTATCTGTCAAATCTGTAACATTATACTTTCCAAGTTCAAGCGTAACGATATGCTAATCAATTCCAATAGCGAAATCCACACGAGGAGAATAAACGATTAGTATCAGTGTTTTCCGACGAGCATTATCGGTGTCCGTGAGGCGACGAGTGCAAACGTGAGACACCACGTGTAAGCAGGGTCAACTATGCAATTGGCAATCACTATAAATATTTTTTACATTTACTTTCCACTGAAGGAACTATCGAAAAACAATAAAAATCATAATAATAGAGAGAGTGAAGAAAAAATATCGACAGGGTTGGGTTCACGTGCAAGAAAGCCTTGCAATATATGTAGTAATATGCACAGCACAACAACATTTCGCAAGCGGATACCTATCTTACATTTACACACAGGAAAAATTCCAAATTTGCCAACTGCTTCGAATATGAAAATATAGACGAAAAGAATTATATATACATAATTGCTTAAAAGCAAGAGGCATTTTATTAAAGAGGGTTTACATCTGCAAGCGAAAGGTAGAAATTTTCGAGAACTTACCAAGAATGAGGTGAAGCTTAGCATCAGTTTGGAACGCATAATGTAATGTGACCAGAAAGGGGGATTGACGGACAGCTTCCAGAACCTGTCTTTCCGTTTTTGTATGTTCCGTTGTCTTTTTCTTCTGAATAATAGCTGCCTTTTTGAGCACCTTCATAGCATACAGTTTTCTGTGGTCGTGACCTCCAACCTTCCGGACTAGAAATACTTTGCCATACGCTGTAAAAACCAAAAAAGAAGGTTGAAATTAGCTGGAATCGACGAAGGCGTAGTTTGTCAACTCTCTCTTATCCTTTGAGTTAAAAGTTTTGTCAAATCTAGTCAAGCCTTATAACAAAATTACCACACGGCTCTCGCATATTGTACATACTAGCGTCAATCAAAAGTTCTATGTCATGGTCTTTTTCAATGCTATTCGTAACCTTCAAAATCAACATAGGTATAAGTTAGCATATTAGAAACCACAGAGTACGCCATATATATATATCCCCTGGTTGGGGCTCCTTTTGTGCCCATTACATCCACCTATTATATACCTAGAAGCTACAGCTGGTTGTGACAGCTCTATAAAAAATACCACATAAACTACAAAGCAGTTTTTAAACTCTATTACCGTCCACGATGTCTATAAATCATTTCTACTCAGGGTAATAATGTAAACGGCAATAAAACTGATTTTTTTCTCTTCTTTTACATAACATACGTTTTGCGTGTTTAACATATTGTCAAACAAAATTTGATCATAAATGTTCATCTTTATTATTCTCCACACTATGAATCTCATTGCATGCCAAACATTACCAAATAGCTTGATGCGGATCTGATACGTACCTTTAAAATGTATCTGTATAATACAAATAAGGAAGTCTTGTGGAATATACATTTGAATTTTTAAATCTCATACAAATTTCCATACACAATGTCGATTACACAGTACCTGCACACGCGAATTTTCAGTATTTCACACAGCATGCACAAATCTCATTTTCGAAAATACAGTCAAGATTGAAAATGGTGTTATTGCAAAGAATTTCACAAAACTTTTCTTCAATCGTTTTCTTCACGCTCTATTTCCCCTGAAAGAAAGAAAGGAGAGAAAATGAATGACCTGACAGGATTCGAAAATTTGGAATTCGAAAATTTGGTTCCATGTGGCTCTATACACCATCACGATGATGATCATAATATACAAACTCTGTAACTCGATGGAGTTATGCATCTTCTGCCTTTAAAAGTCGCATCATCTTGAAAAGTGCAAAGTCTAATTTAAATCAAGCTTTTCACGCAATTCCATTTACAATTTGAAATCAAGTCATACGTGCTGCAATTTTAAACACAAAATCAATATCCAAAAACTAGTGAAATGATTAAGGATGACAACCTCACAATTCAATAATACCCTCATTCTTTTGATGTTTGACAGTGCTAGCAGTCTAATCCTGTTCAACTCACATCATGAGGAATATTTGGAATGGATTACGTGTTCGAGGTAAGCATCCCAACCCAACGTTTTGTGTTTGCTAGAAATTAAAAAGTTGCTAAAATCACGATTCCCATGTGCATCAACGCGTCCCTTTAATCTTTTTGCCAAGAAAGGGGTTGCTAGTTGCTGTTGTATCAAGTATCGCAAATTTTTGTACCGAGTACTGCCAGCGAGAAATAGGGGATCGTTGTGCTTGCTCAATTCCTCTTTTTGCTCATCCTGTCAGCAGTCATGAAAGAGAAAAAGCTCTCGCATCATTGAAACGGCAAAAAAGACCCATACGATAGAAGTCAAGCCGTAGCAAAAGAGGAGAAATCAGGTCAGGATATTAAGAGGGAATGACGGAACCATGAACACTAGTCTGTATTCCTATCATGGTAGGTAGTCAGCGTATCGTATCGTGTATATGAAACTTTTAGTAAACAACCCATAAGATGCATACACAATTTTTGCCTGCCACTTGTCTATATACCGAAGAAAAGGAATGAGCAGCACAACATCAGAAAAACTACACATTTTTAGTATGCACACATATGTAGTCCATCAAGCATGGTGTAATGATTCCATTGCATTCGAATCCAACCACAGTACCACTATATGCCACCACCACACAATATGATAATAACCAAGAAAGTGCTCACAAATCTATCATATTGTATTCTGCGAGAGCATAGTCTCCTCAAGGCTTGTCAGGATTTCCATATAACAATCACATGACGAAAAAATGCGTTTTTCAACTCAACAATGAAATAGCGTACGTGCGTGGTATGCCGTAGGTACATATATTCATGGTATGCCGTTGGAGCCATTTAACACAGACGCTACACATATTCCCTATTCCTCCACTTTGGGATAGTTAAAAGCCCTGAGATTTACTTACTGTAGCCACCAAACCACTCGCAGGAGATAATAGGGTTTTCCCAACAGACAGCCAGGCACGTACAAATAGTTGTATACGGCAAGAATAAGAAAACTGTGTGAGAACTTGAGCAATGAGGTAAATTAACTGTTACCTACAACATATATTAATCCAAGTGGAGAGCAGAAGTAGCACAGGTGCTCCTACCTGTGTACTGCCAACCCCATGTTTATGCTGATTCCGAAATGTGCAATTGAAACTATGAAAAAAACACTATTTTTACGATTGTGCTTTACTTCATTCAGGGGTTCTATTAAAAAAAGAGGAAATCTAAAGTGGTTTAGAAGGGAATATATTATATAGGTTCTCTTTGGCAAAGTATAGATGACGCGTTTGTCCAAATTCGAGGGTAATTTATTAGTATTTCATTTCGTGCTTCCTACTTTCTCTTTCATGTAACTTGTAACCATGTATCAACGCTCTCAACGTGTTCATTATTTGAGACTTGGGTTTTCTATTAGGAAATGAAATTTGGTAAAATCCAACAGGGTGCATTACACGTTCGAATCATTGTTTCCGATTTTCAACTAGGGGAGATTTTGTGAGACTCCTTGCCTCAAATTCCCATTGCATTCCAAACTTTGGTGTTTATACTGAAATCTGCATGCCGACTCTGATATATCTTAACCAGACGAGACGAGCGTGTGAGTATTCTGCAATGTACACTATGGAACGTCCAGATCCAGAGAGGAGTACGAGGTTTCTACCGAGAAAAAAATATTTGAGAGCCGCACCAGCCGCAAGTGAACCGTGAGGAGAAAAATTTACCGAGCCGAGGAAAACTTTCAAGCTGATATTTGCTATTTTTAGATGTAAGAGGGAGAATAAGAGAGATGCTAGATTCAATTATATAATACTGCCGCCTTGAGCTTTTGGAAGTTGTTTTTAAGGCAATCCTGTCAGGTTCTTGCAATGTTAGACAAACAAGAAACAAGGACAATGTTTCTCAGCTTACAAAATGGAGTCATGAACTTGAGGAATTTCTTTTCCGAGTTACATCCCGACTATAATCAATACTCTGTACCATGAGCATATTAATGTTTGACATTTTATCGCCCAATCCGAACTCTGTTGAGTTTTAATGTGAAACACTGCAACGCCCATTTCAAAAGATATTAAGAAACAGAGTCACAACTCCATTTTGCAAATACCAATAGAATGAATGTCATATTTCGTTTGTAATCCGAGACTGTACCTGAACCTGGTCAGCTCACTTTTTCAAGGAGAATTACAAATCTTCTTTCAGCAATGCTCATACTTGCCCACGTGAGGTACCACTCCGATTCGACATCGCCACCTACATGCAATTTTCTTCCCATAAGATAGTCGAATGAAAAAAAAAACCAGACAATCCTCGTACCGTCCATACACAAGTTACCTTGAATTGAATGCTGTCTTACATTTTTCTTTCAACGGACCGTGATAGGACAAAACAAGGAGCTGCATAGCTCTCCTCTCAAGTGAACATTATAGCCATTGCAAAATCTAACGGTACTTTATTTACATACAAGCAACATATCCTAACACAACATACACGTATACGATGAATAAACTCGTGTAATACTACGTAAACTGTGGAGAGCCGTTGAAATAAAATGATAAGGTAACATCTCCGTAATGATTGTGGTTTCTTGATTTGATTTCTTACCACAATAACAGTGAATCCTTATATAAAAAATATGAAAGGGGACTAGTGTACTACCGCCAGTGTTAATTCTCATATATCCTTTTTATACACTTCGTATCCCCACCTCAGGGTCACTTTTTACTCACCCCCTTCATTTATACAAGCTAAAAAATGTGCGAGATGCTCAATTTCTGCATAGTGTACAGCAGGATACACACAGGACAGATTTCACATTGTACTAATTTCAACCCTAACGCTCAAGATCCAAGTGAAGGATAAACACGTCATACTCCTCCATGTACCTGTTACCATTTCCCCACCCCTAGCAATTTTTATACTTTTATTATTGCACATATTATAAAAACATTTTTTCTTCATAAAATGATTTCCAACTAGCATACAATCGCATACAAAGATACACATCCAACCTAGATATCCCTGCAGTACATGTGGTCTCCATTGAATGATAGAAGCAATGTAATTCCTGTTCTTAGAAAACAATATATACACTAATAGTAAAGTTGTGTTTTGCTCTTACCAACTGCACAATCAAATCTATACTACAAACCACATCTGACATTTTACTACCTCCAAGGCACTACCACCGTCAGCGTAATAATAATATGCTTTTCCTTTTTATGGCTCGGCACCTTCAATACAGTTTGCGTGAGTGAGGCAAAAATTCTCCCTTGAATGAAAGGGTGGTGGTGGTGTGACTTTACATTTGAAGGGACGGGACTCAAATCTAAATAAGTTTTAAATTACTATATAATCAGAACAATGCTCTCATGCTTCACTTGTGTACATGTATTATGGTATGGTGGAGCAACAGACACAATGAGAGTTTTTTACTATCTCCTGTAACATGCTAATCAAAGTTTTTTTCCCAACAAAAGAAATGTGAGTAATAAGCTGATTTAAAGTTACTAAAATTATTTACGTCAAAAGAATTACTACATATTTTGCATGCATTGTTGCAAGCCTTTGACGTGATTAACAGGGCTAAATGGAAATTATGAGGTAGGTTGCTAAATGGATTTTGAGCAGCTTTCGGTTTACGGAGAATGCTCCCAGTAATTTGAAGCCAATTTTAGCTGAAGGGACGTAGGAAAACTGTAATTTTAAACGTTTACCCGTCATAGTCTCAGGACACACGTGGATGTAATGTAATGTGAACTCCCTGAGATTTCCCAGAAATCTTCCCAGACTCTGACAATGACAGGACACAGTTAAAAAGGTTGTAGTTTTCACAAAAAACTGCTGGGATAGAAGAGGGTGTTAAAAAGTAGCTACACATATGTATATGCATAATGGGTTACCTTGTAGCATGTCTATTTTCTTTTCCTGTCTCGTCTATTTCGTGTACACTATCTAGATTTTTCAACCCTAATATTTCACTGTGAAACGAACCATATTACACCGTGTTGAGTACGGTACTGTGCAAAAAAAGCTTCTTTGAAGGAAGGATCCTTACGCAAAAAGCCATATTAGTCGGGGTTTTTGAAATCATCGAGCCATAGCGCAACAACAAAAGTGAACGGTACCTCCGATTTGTGCTATTTTATCATTCTTTCTTATATACATAGACTCCACAATGATCTCTACTTTTTGGAAATTGCAGTTAGAAAACGGTTGCTCTCAATTCCTTTTAGTCAAAAAAAATTTCAAGTCTAAAACTATATGCATGCTTGCTTCTAGAAAAATTCAATCTGATGATACTCCCTACTTGCAGATAAACAATGAGTTTATGTATCGTACTTTTAACAAAAAGGAATGCACTAAAATTTCCCCATTGTGTTTCATGTTTTATACGGAAATTTAGCTAAATTTAACATCAGTATGGCACACAGCTTGATTTCCGTCCTTGTAAAGCTCGATATCACCGGCAGTCCTTCGACAAGTTTCATAATCACCTAAACAATCTCTCTCCATCTTCCGCAGGAAGCGTCACTAACTCACTCAAGAAGAAAAAGTTTGAGTGATATACAAGATATACCTAAAGGAGAAAATACGTGTCAGTCAAACTGACAGACAAAAACTTTTATCTTGGTTTGCAATTCCTGCTCTTTATGTGTTACAGAGATGATTTACACTTCGCGACACTGACAAAATAATGACCTAACGCAGTTGCTCCTTTCCACACTTATTATAAATAACCTATGTGAAAATGAGGGATACAAAGAAGAACCACCTCTTAACATGACATTTCCTTTGCTACACGTCATCCCTATTGCATTTTTTTGCAGTCATCATATCATAGCGTAGCTGAAATTTTAAAACAAAACTCCAGAGGAAAGGTCGGCATTCCGTAAATGAAG
Source organism: Dicranocentrus wangi (assembly GCA_036850665.1). NCBI lineage: Eukaryota > Metazoa > Arthropoda > Collembola > Entomobryomorpha > Entomobryidae > Dicranocentrus > Dicranocentrus wangi. The sequence continues at coordinate 41,267 of JAANSN010000855.1, forward strand.
GTGAAATTGAGTTGGGAATAATTGCATTTTTTTGCAGTCATCATATCATAGCGTAGCTGAAATTTTAAAACAAAACTCCAGAGGAAAGGTCGGCATTCCGTAAATGAAGGTGAAATTGAGTTGAGAATAACAAGAATAATGAAACACAAGCATAGACTAAGCTAAACAACAGCATATAACATACTAAATTTCCACTGTTGATAGTAACAATACAACACGAAAAGAGAATAAGGGTCCTTCCACATTGCCATATTTCACAGCATCAAAGCAGTTCGCTGTAAAATTATCTACTGCACGATATACCTTGACGGTCAAGGCAACTCTGATTGAAATCATTCGTAAAAAGTAGGCCAATTCTGTGAGAGTTAATAATGACCAACACCTTTAATGGATGTGCAAGACAGAAAAAGAAAACTGCTCCCAGTACACAAACCATGTATGCATTTGACTGGTTAACCGATAAAGCATTTTTTATTACATCTTTCACGATGAGCTTCGCTACAAGCGATTTCATTCCTAGTGTGCATGTTCACACACACGTTGCACAAAAACAATTCTGGATTATTGCAGTTCAATGCTCAATTCGAGATTTTATTAAAGAAGCAAAACAGTTCGGATGGGACAAAAGCCTCGAAAGTGCTGCATCATCGTTCAGCCACCAGTTGAACTACCGCAACCAATATTGGTGTGTGTGATGATGAGTGGGATAAACGCATTCAGTAGTAAAGGAAGCACTTGCAGTCTCTCCTTTTTTATTTAAAGTCTGTGTTCTGCCACTAATCGTAAGCGTCTTTTCACATAACGTTTGAGAAAACGCTATGCAATGTTTGAAACATATCGCGACACACATGCCTACCAGCTCCCATACTTCAAGTTAAGCTCCTCATCCACTTGTTTGTAACATTATCGGGGTACAATGCCATGGGTAAAAGCACGCGTTGCATTACGCGACCTATATTACAAATCCTGTTATTCAAAGCAAAGTTGTATATGTGGCGAGTCTCAGGCGAAAAATTCTCATCCATTTGATCACCACTAGCATANGGGTAAAAGCACGCGTTGCATTACGCGACCTATATTACAAATCCTGTTATTCAAAGCAAAGTTGTATATGTGGCGAGTCTCAGGCGAAAAATTCTCATCCATTTGATCACCACTAGTATAAGAGCACTAGCACTACTGTGTATAACGAAAATCTGTACGAAATTGCAATAAAATAGCATTAAAAGAGCTTCTTGGGCATAAACCATGTTGGATTGCTTAAGCAAAAAAAACGTATAAAAAATTGAATGATATACTGGCTTCCATTATGCATTCTTTGCAACATTCGTTTTCGTTTACACAGCAAAAATTCTAATCGTCCACAATTCCTATTTTTTCCCTTCAGTGTTTTCGAAGGGATCCACTGACGCTGATGCATGTAGTCACGAACAAGTTCGACATGGCTTTCTGAAGGGAAAGTCTCATAGCATAACCACACCGTGCAAAATCAGAGTGAACCGACAGATACTATGGTATATGGAATGAATAGACAACAAATTTTAAAAGCTCAAAAGTACCTTATGAATAATAACAAGTTGTTGTTAAAGGTTTGTATTTTGCGAGAAAAAAATGACTAAGGTTGGTGGTGTATAGGAACCTTGTATATAAATCTCCTTAATATTTTTGTTTTGGGAATTCCACCAAGAACATTATTCAAATGTAGCGTGTGCACATACATACAGTATTTCAAATACAGGAGGGAGTAGACTTCACCCTTGATTGGGTAATTTTTCTAAAGATGGGAATTCCACCAAGAACATTATTCAAATGTAGCGTGTGCACATACATACAGTATTTCAAATACAGGAGGGAGTAGACTTCACCCTTGATTGGGTAATTTTTCTAAGGGTATTGTTACGTGGACTTCCTTATTCAATGAAAACGTTTAGGTGATTTCAGACTAAAATACCAAATGCTTCCTATATCATCTCATCAGCCTTTAGAAACTATTTGAAACATGAAAAAAAATTATTGGAAAATATAATTCCATACAAATGACAAGCTGAGAGACATGCCTAATATTTTCTAAAATACTTGTGTACTCACTCAGCTCACTGATATCTTGCCGGTATATAATTGTGCAACAGTTATAAGGATTTATTCATGGATATTAGAATGTCAAACTGGTTGAATTTTTATGCATTAACTATCGATTCTTTTGCTCTAAACAAAACAGGGTACTTTCAGCACACCTCGTTTATCATGCCATTTACCAGTAAAGTTAGAAAGCGTGAAGTAACAAATGCAATGCAGTGCAATGGGATTCAAAGCATTCAACTTGCTGAAACAAGAAAGTGCCTTTAGATTTCTGACTCTGTAAAGAAGTTTCATTCAGAGAAAGGCAGATAAATATAGCATCACACAACACATGTGAGAAAACAGTGAAAAACAAATTTATCCTATTTGTTTGCAAAACTGTCAAAGTTAATGAATCAAGAAGCCTGTAGCAATAACAAGCCACGGTCACACACATGGTTAAATGCAGAAACTCGCATAAAACATAACTGTTGCTGTGTTCACGAGGGTAAGTTTTTAGAAAGGGGAAAACTCCTAGCGGGCCAGTTCCAGAACACGCATAGTATTTACTTGATGGCGATATTTCCGAACGATCATGATATTTGCAAGGCCATTTCCTCCACGTGTGAATTTAATTACTGTATCGATACTTTCAGGCCTACGTTTTCGCTGGGTTAAAAGCGGT
>JAANSN010000856.1:0-22363 GCA_036850665.1 Dicranocentrus wangi
GTACTTACGGTTTTCTTCCTGCCAGACACTTAAGACACAGTTTCCAATATTCATGGAACTTAGAAGTGTTGGAAGTAATGCTTGTATGCATCTATTTGTTCTCAGGCAAACGTTAAAACCTATATAAGCAAAAGTTACGCATTGAGCCAGGTAAAGCGTTAACCAAATTGCCATTTGAGAAGCCTGTTGTCCATTGTCTTACGACGCGAGTCCAAGAGTACTAATTTGGGAAGGGTCATTATAACGCTTTCTCGGTATCCAGAGGTTGAGTAAACTTTACAGTAAAGATAACGGATTTGGGAGTTGGATAATTTTGGCTAACCATGAATAACAAGCTGCATGCGGTGGTGCTGGTGATTTGATTACTACTCCGCAAATAATAAACCTATGAATATTAAGGAAAAGGACGAGAACTTAAGAAGAGGAAAGATTAATCTTCCTCTTAAAAGTGGATACGTCAGTGTCAGTATTAGTATGTATAAATATTTTCGCTTCCTTAATATTCACAGGTTTATTGATTACTGTTACTAACAATTAGTTTTTAGACATATTGCAAGGACACGTACCTATGTAATATCAGGGCATAGGCTAAACTACGAGGTCGCCAGGGTCATATTTCGACCAGGCCCTGTCCCGAACGCAAAACTGGTAGGCAGAATAACATAATTTCACAAGGTTCTAGTCATATTTCAGGGAAACCAAAGGTTGATTCTATTTATATAAATGAAATATAGCTTTGGCATGTGCTATATGTATGTGAAGGAAAGCTACAACCACTATGAACCAAATTCTGTTGAAGTTTCGTTGCGACAGCCGACAGCCCTTCAGAGTGAAGATATAGGTCAGGGCCAGGGCATTAGAGTCAAAGTTCATTTTCATATTTACTCATTTACTTTTAGTTACTTTGTTCTGACGTTTCATCAATGTAAGTGCGTTGATTGTGTGCTAGGTCAGGGTTAAGTATGTGGCTATTGAGGTTTGTTATGCTGTGCAGGCAGATGCATTTAAGGTGGATTTCTGAAATTGTAACTTGTCTTGGGTTATGTTCGAGAGGTTAGGGATATCACTGTTCCAACTCGTTTGTTAAATTACCTATTGTGAAAGTGCTTAGTGCCTTAATCTAAACTTTTGAAATTCCTACAAAACTAATCCAAATATATGTAGTCAAATAGTCAAACATCCGATTGTGTAAGTTATACCTTTACAAAACTAAACTAAACCTTGTCGGACGGGTCACTTATCGTTATTCCAACGAAAGTTTGTTCGATGTGGTCTTCTAACTCTCCATTGACATGTAGCACATGCATTTAACCATGAAGCGCAAGCGGCCTAATGTTGGAGAATTTTAAATTGGATTTTCGACGATATTAGAGGAAAACATATTTGTAGGTTTTAATTGATCAAGCTTTCGACCACTCCGTAGTCTTCATCAGGATCGTAACAATATTTGAAATTTGGAACAAGGGCTAACCAAAATTTTTTTTCCGAACGATAAATATAAAATTGGAGAATTTTCTCTGGAAATGTGATTTTAAGCACTAATTTGTGGCAGGGCCGGGCCATATAACTTTGCGACCAGACCTCTAGTTTAAGCATATTACCAAGACACGTAATACCAAAAAATTGATCGAGTTTTAATCTGATTGTTGTGGAACTGATATTCTATGTAGATATACGTAACATTATCAGTCCTACACGAAGGCACCTCTTCCAAAATGGAAACACTTCCTGTATTACACTGCCGTGGATCTCACTATGAAGTCGGTTTACAAATTGTAAGTTTTGAATTTCCTTGTGGCTTGTCCTCGAAACCCCTCTTGTTAACACGCCTAGTCGGCCTAGTTCATCTCAACGCGTAACTCGCATATTATTATAATCTGTCATGAAACAGGGAAAAACCTTTCGGGCTATGATTCACGAGCTTCTTGGGTCCTGGAAATATTTTAATGACGTTGTCCTTCAAGCTGGAGCTACCCCTGAAGGGAAAATTATTACTGAAAATTGCTTACAACTGTGCATGTCGAAATATCCAGAGTATGTCGAGGAAATTCGAGGAATGGCAAAAGGAGCAGATATTGAATTTGAGAAGGTATACATATTGCCACAAAATTCAAATAAAACTATTCAAATCCTCATTTCCTCGTTGCACTTTCCTCATTTTTCAACGTTTTATTGCAGTTGTTCATGCTCAACATCGACTCAGCTCTATCCACCGTCCCCGATTTTAATGACCATGAAGAAGTAATAAAAACCGGGGGAACAGGTTGCACATCAATAATCTGCAATAAAAATCAAGCGAGTCAAATAAACCAGTATATAAATAGCATTTCCACGTATTTAAACTCGTAGAAACAGGGTATTATAAGAATAGCGACGATTTTTATAGATCATTCTTGGTCACACGGAAGATGCCATGGCTGAAATTGATGACCATGTGTACATCATCGTTGCCGAAATTCTTGGTGACGATGGAGAGACCATAGTTGAAAGCTTTACAACGTTTTGCTACGCTGGAACATTGATGGGCTACACAATGGGGTTCAACACTCACGGCATGATTTATTCCGTCAACACCATATTTTCCAGTGTTTACACTCACGGAACACGTACGTACGACCATCATCATCATCATGATAAAAATTGATGCTAATGTGGTGGATGCTCTATTTGGGTTTTCCTGATTAATGATTTGTGGCGATTTTAATCGTTGTTTAAATTCCAAAACAAGAAATGTTTGTTATATGACACGACACGACTGTTAATCTGGCACAATATTTTTCAAATACGCAGCTCGTGCCTTTGTTGCTAGAGCTTTGTTGGGTGCAAAGACTGTTCAAGAGTCGGTAAACATTCTGAAGGACAAAGGAAATGGGATTGCGGATGGTAGGTTAAAAACCATATATTTACAAAATGAGTGCTAATGTGACATAACTATGTCAAACCACATGAATGACGCAGCTAGGCATAGATGCTCTACGATTTGATCTGTAATGTGTGGTTAAGTTGTTAACAACTTGTTAACAATGTTTGCAACATTAGCGATACAGGTCGCACGTGCAGCTAGCTACATATATGCACCGTTGTTATTACCCTGTAATTAAAAGTAGAACAACTAGGACTTTCAGACTCCTAGTAAATCGACAAAACTCGATGAATAGCAGTGGACCCATTAGCTGATGAAGTATAGACATTTTTTAATATTTCCACCAGGTTTTAGTGTGAATTTGGGCTTCCTTCCTAAAGATAATGGAAACAAACTGAGGCTTTTTAACATTGAGGCAGCCCCACCAAAAAATGGTGAGATGGAGTCTATTGTAGATGTCCATGAAATTCCGGTCGGATACGTGTACTCACATTGTAACAGGTAAATTGTGTGTCTTTTTTGACACTTTGACTGCTACTTCTGATGATGTGATGTAAACTTGTACTTAATGAAATTAGACTCCGTTGCATACTGTATATCTAGGTATTTGAGAATTAACGCAACTGAAGTGAACCCTACCGCTCTGGAATCTAGTGACAGACGGAATGCGTCAATCACGGAACACAAGGAACCTTGTGGGAAGCAAAGTGTTAGGGAAATATTGAGTGACAAGAGCGATTACAACTACCCTATTTACAATGATGGCCGTGACGGTCATGACTATGTGATGAATTTTATCCGAACTGTTGCAGTTGGTGAGTAAATAATATATATCTCGTTTTGTTGATGTTTATCAATTTCTTGGGCTACACACTGAATACTCTGTAAAATTTGACCTTGACATTTTTATTTAAATAAGAAGTCATAAACAATTTTGTCCTGGATTTGCTTTATAGGGATATTTGATTTAAACGAGAAGACATGGAGTGTCTATTGTAGTGCTCCTGCTGGCGGAAATCCTGTTCACATTTTTAAGATTTAACTAAATTTTAAAAAAGTATTTCTAGTACCTTTTATTGCTCGTAGAATATGTAAAATAAAAATATTTGACTATGTAGTTGAAATAAAACGTAAGCTCCGTCTAACTAAACTTCGGAAGCGGACTGGTAAGGTTTTTATTACTTGTTTAGTTTCATATTACTTGGCTTGATGGCTAGGGGATTGCGTTTGGTATATTTCACTAGCAAATCTGTATCTGAATGCAAACTAGTTAGCAACTACAAGGACACAATAAGGAAATTCCCAGGATGATGATGATGCGATCAAGTGAGTTTTATATTTGCGGAAGCACATGGACATTATTATGGGTTTAGAGGAACATCCTGTAAAGCAGAGCTTTGTGCTTTCCACCACGTCATGCCAATTATATTTCGCCGAATTCTTGTGGCTAAAAGTCAATCATTGGCTGGTTGGTTGATTGCATGCTAACTCAATTGTCAGTGCTCAAGGGTGCTGAGAAGAGCTAAAAGAACGTTCACAACTAGCATTTACCCCAACAACATCGCATCGTGACCATTCCCAATTCCCACTCAAGTTTATCAAGGCTGTAATAGCCAAGCAAATTCTCCGGGTGGGCTAGGTAGGTAGGAGGAGTATCATTGTAGTTGACAACTTCCGGAAGAAAATCCTGACTCTGGCTTGCATTGTGGCGACCTAGAATGATGCATTTTCGGTATTATTAAACGGTTTGGGCATATTATGCACAGTGGATATTGCAGGGTTAACACAAGCTTTTAATTTACTAACTTACTTTTGTTTTGACTTTGGTATTGGCCAATGTAAATAATCGCAGGAATCTGCTTGCGTCTCGTCTTCTCTGAATCTGGCGTCTTGCACAACTTATTCGCAAATAAATCATTAAGAAAATGCAAAGTGATGGACAAGAAGTTGAATCTTCACAGAGCTGAAGGATGTGACGATACTTTGATACACATGCTCATCATCATCTGCTCATCTGCTTAATTGCACATTGACGTTAGCTAGTAAAGCATATTATGTAGCACCCTACACGATTTGTGATTGTTGTTTGCGTTTACTCTACTCACCTTTCATTTTTTCACAATTTACACTCTCCTTTCGTTTTCGTGCTAATTCGACCCTTCTTCTTCTTCCAAGAATCCATATCTACGCAGAGTTATCAAGCAAGACATGAGCTGCCACAATAAAATTGAGTTTTCACACATTATCATATCTCTGGCTGCCTCTCAGTCTGAGAACAACCTTGTTTTTTGTGCACCACTAGCTAGAACTACTTGCAAACATTGGAATCACCTTTGTTTTACAGCAAATAAATATTAAACCTACATTAAAAACAAAGACCGTATCTTCATGGGGGAATTTCCTTGTTTAATTCATTCATGCTTGTCGCACTACATGACGCACCGTTGCGAGTTGGGCCACTTGGGAACATTAATTTACTAATAATGTAATGCACAGCTCATTGAACATGATTGAATAACTTTGCCAGATGTGCTTCACATTATTTATTCCATCACGACGAATTTATGACCCTAGCATTGCATTTACCACGAAGATTAGTTTTCATTCACACTGCATGGACAGGAGTATTGTGTGCACTACTTGTAGCACATAGCATTTAATTGAGTTCCCAGTTAACCACACGACACAGTGAAGCATCCAGACGCTATTATATACTCACTCTACTCTACGTCCTGTTGCGATCGTGGGGTGATGGAAGGCTTATAAACATGGATACAAAGTGGTGAATCACTCATTCGTTGATTGGGATTGTGCCAGATATATTCTACTAACAAAACATTTTATTTTATTTTATAAATATTGGAATTCACAAAAAACCCTTTTTGAAACATGGACAGTTTGAGAAAATTAGCAGTGTTGTCTTGCCTCTCGTTGGCAGTTTGTATTGTCGCCTCCCTTCCGGCTGACAAAAAAGAGGAAGAGTCGGCAACTGTTAGTGCAGGAAATCTGAAGTATACGTTTGCAAGTAAAGGTGAGTGAGTGAGGATGAAATGAGATACGGTATTTTGAAGTAAAAACTGTGATAGAATACTAATTAATCAGTTAACATCTCCCACTTTCGATTAGATGAGATTCCAGCAGCGTTTTTCGATTCAGCTCCAGCAAAATCTGGTGTGGCGGTGGCCAATGTAACCGCTGCTGAAGTGAGGGTGTATCCCGCATGCCAGGATGGAAGTGGAGGTATGTGTGTGGACGCCGGAACGTGTCCCTCACAATTCAAACCTGAAACGCCAAGTGGACCCGGTGCATGTGCAGAGGGAAAGGAGTGCTGTTTTGGAGGTTTGAAAAAAATACAACTTACTTGTTAAAAATATTAATTATTGTTAACAAATCTCATGTTTAATTATTTCTACCCTGCCCAGCTCCATCAAACGACAAGAGTTGTAGGACCCGTGGGGGACAATGCCGACCAAGTAAGGAATGCGGCTCTGCTCCAACCGCCCAAGATGCTGAGGACTGTGACAAAAAGAACGGCGAGGTTTGCTGTATTCTCATATTTTGAAAAGGATACCAGAAGAAGCAGAAGAAATCCACCACCTGAATTAGAGTATGTATCCCAGTGAAAATTTTTCTACTTGAACATATCCTTACAAATAATTACTACACTCTATTTATATTTATTTATTTATACATAAAATGTACTGGTTTTCTATTAACTATTATTTGAACGTAATTCAATTTCTCACATTTAAAAATATTGATGTGGCTTTCACTTGCCTGAAGTGATGAGCGTAGTGTGTGCATAACGTAACCGGTATATTGAATATCCCTGTACTTCTCGAATATTGTTAAAATAAGACACTTGTACAATTTGTTATTAATTTTCTTTCTACGAAACATATACATACATCTTTTTTGTATTCTATCCAATTTCACAATAATTTGAAATATAGTTTTTCATCACGGATGCAGTCTTGCAACATATTTTATGACACATATTTGCCCATGGTAGTAGGGTTTTGCCAGTAGCAAACTCTCTTTTCTCTTAAACTGCTAAATAACTAGTAGCTCGTAAAAGATTATTACTCTACAGGTTACCAACACCAGTAGTTGGATTGCACATCTTTCTAAAAAGTGGTAGTCACTCATTTAATTTTCTAACAATTCATTCATCACACTTTTCAATGAAAAAAAAAACTTGCTCGCCTGGAGCCATCTTAACCTCTTCACTCATCAATACTTTGCAAGACGGATTTTTTTTTGCAAGTGATCATATTTTATATTTCATTTCAAACTTTTAACCACTTTTTCCAATACGAACGAGCAGTGTGTGCGATCGTGATCTCAAAAAATCAATTTAATTCAGGTTAGTGGAAAACGCGGATTGTGCGGAGAATAATTAATTCTGTAGAAAGTTGAGCGCTGCAGGTAGGTAGGAATAACAAATACATAAAGTGCTAAACTGTATTCAATTTAGATTTTTTTCTAATTATTTCTTTCTCGTGGTGGTTCATTTGTTCGCATCATATTTCAGCCAAAGACACATCCTTCTCTGCATTCCTCCCTCCTTTTATACTCCTTGTGTGAATGACCAAAATAGGAAACTAGAAACCCGAACAAACTTATAATACCTATGCGGCGGAGAGTGACCACTTTATCACAAAAAAGTCTCCAAGTAGTAACCTCATCAATTTTCCTGATTTGCATAATCTCTTTCTTGTGTCATACTACTTATTTACCAGCCGACTCCATCAACGTCCCAACCAAACATTCCATTATTTGAAACCATTTCCTCAAGGGTTTCACTTCTTTGAAGAGTACAAAAATCTCCGAACTTTCAAAAAAGGCTTACATACATTCCCTTTTGAATTGCCATCTATCCTCCAATTGCATGGCTTTCAGCCAAAATCAAGCACAATACGAGGCGAGGCGTAGAATGACCTCTAAACATTCCCAGCCCGAAAGTCAAGTAATTTACATATGAAAAAACTCCAACTCCTCCAACAAATGCACCCCATCAAACAATTCTTTCTTTTTTTCTCTTTTGCCCCGAGCACTTTCTTAATAAAAACTACATTTAGTCGTTATTAAACCCTTGTAACAATCCAACTCCGTATTCACACTGAATATGCCCTTGCCTTCCATCATTTTTGCTCAGGGAGGGTTGCGTGGGTGTCAAAAATATGTAATTTATGCATGGTTGATGGAATGAGTGAAGTGAATGAGTCAAGTTCACTTGTTTTCTGCCACGATGATCAGCACTTTCCGCCACGGGCCGTTTCATATACCTAGAGATATCAGTGCACGATATACGATACTTTTTTATGTATTTTATTCTTTTTCATACATGCAACAGCCCAACAGAAAAGCACGGATTTTGATCTCTGTCGTGTTATTACTTTGATTGCTGGTGGTGTGGTGTCCGTTTTTGTCGAGTGCTTTTTCTATTTCCATCTCCGAACACCACCAAACTATACTACTCTCTCGAAGAAAAAGTCGAGTCAAATGCCCTCCAGTTCCTTTTATTATATACACGATACGTACGATGAGAAGGGAATGTGTGGTGCATAAAGCATGAGATGTGTGTACACATTTTACAATTTATGGATTTTTTTACAAGTATGACCATACCGACGGACATGATGCATAATATTTTAATTTCCACCTGGAGGCCAGTCTTGCCTTGTAGCCTCCACGAGTATATAGTAAAAGGAATACCACTATGGACAAATGAAAACAATGCGCAGCTCTTGTATCTCCATCGCCTCAACTCAATAATATGCTGATGAGTAAAAAGGCGAGGAGGACAAAAAAGGCACGAAATTAGCCTGGAAGGGGTTCTGTTGAAATCCCATTTTTTAACATAAAATACGTTTAAGCCACACCAACGACTTCAAGAAGAAAAGTATGAGATGAATGCAAATAATGCATATGTATTTAGGCTATATCCCTATCTCACAGATCGGCGGATGTTTATGGTATGGTATGCCATGTGTGCCAGCCAGCCAGCTTTACGTACAACAATGTAAATTATGTTTATATGGAGGATGGATCCTTGGGGGTTCATCACATCCTTTTTTTATTCGAGATTCCACTCTTGTTTGTTGCTAATACAGCTATGGCCATTATGGCTGCACTTATGGGTCGTTTCTCGTCATCAAGAAACTTGATCTTGCTCTTCTTCTGCTCTGCCGAGAATCCGTACAATTCATTCTGGACAATAAAAAAGGGGAATGTGGCTGGGAGCACTTGTTATATTTTTTTTCCTCTCCGGGAGGAAATCTGATTGGAAATGGTATCCACTGTAGCTAGCTGTACATGTAAACTCATTTCTTTCATCCAAAATAGGAGACATAATGAGGTGTCTCATTGATTTACACGGACAAGGGAAAAATAGAGAACTGTGTTCACTTCTCTGGCTGGGCTCAATTGACCTTTTTAGGATGCAAGTGTCCATGTACGGAAGTATGTATATCCAGAGTGGCATGTCGCATGACACAGGTTTTTTCTTTTCATTTATGTCACCGCTCCAGGGTTCATTTTGTGCTTCCATCCGTATCCCCGATCCCCCTTGAAGCCACCACGATTCCCCAATTAAACTTCGGCACCCCTAATAAATTCTGGAATCTCAATATTTCCCTAAATCCCCTTTTGGCCGGGACAGGAGGAAGTGATGTGTAACATCTGGCTGAAAATTTCTAAAAACCGCTGGCAGCCCTTCTCTTCTCTCTCTCTCTCTCTCTCTCTATTTTTTGCATAAAATTCAATAAGCTTTTTATGAACCAGCGCCAAAGACGACATCCATTGTTCATAACTTGTGTGTGTTGATACTTGATGAACTATGTTTCTGCTTTTTTTTCTCTCTCCTCCTGCTCCATTTTTGCCACCGGTAGAGAAAAACAACTTACATGCGATAAGACCAAAGCATTTTTCCATAGTTTAACGGCCCGTGTGTGTGTGTGTGTACATGATGTAGCGGAGAAAAAACGGCAAAAGTTTTTTTTCGAACAAAGGGAGGAAAAAAAGCAGGCCAAAGCAAACCACGCTCCAGTCAATTTACTCCTTGTGGGCTTTCTCTTTTCCAATGTACATCACACATATGGTCCCTTCCCCGTTACAATATTTTTTTCTCTCCCTCTCTCGTAGTTTTGCCCCGTAGTTTACGGGAAATACAGAGAGAGGAGAAAAAGTACTGCGAGTGGTGTGGGTTGCGGGTGCTCTGCTGCTCCTGCTCCTGCTCCTGCTTTTCAAAAAGTTTGAAAAGGAATTTGAAAAAGAGAATAATAATAAAAGCTTAGGCTGCAAAATAAACTTTTACCAAACTAACAGTGAGTGGCCTCCGGGTAGATTTCCGTAGCTAGAAATTCGTTTCGTTCTTTTTCGCCGAGGTAGTGCATATATATATATATATAATACAAGGCAAGGCAAATGGCAATAGGAAAATGCAAAGAGGGCTAGTGTGCACACAGAGAATATGTGTTCAGAAAAAGAGGAGCTCTGTTTTCGCCTAGGGTGAAGCCGGTACTATACCGGGGCAGCAGGCATATCACATTGCATCATATATATTTTTTTTCGAGGAGAAGAATACTGTTCTGTCTGTAAAAAAATGTGCAGCATGGGCTACTCCTTAAAATCAGTCTCACGGTAAAATAATACGGTGATCACACAGGCAGGGGTTAAGGGCTAAGGGTGGCCAAGGGATGGGACTCACTCTATAGAGGTTTCTGTCAACAAAAAATATGAATGAAGAAACATGTAGTCGAGAAAAAAGTCATCACATGAGAGCATCATCATCATCGTCATCAGAGAGAAGCTCACCTTTTGGATATACTACAACTATTACGCTGAAGCTATATGAATCTGATGAAGGTGGTAGATTTTTTTTTGCCTTTGCTTTCAAGTAGTATGTATTGAGAGCCATGGTGGCTTGCGGCAAAATAAGCTCCACTCTAGACCTCTCGCGCTCCTGATGATGACGGAGAGAATGCCGGATTTGGCCAAAAGGCATTATTAACCCAACTTTTGCCTACAACTAAACTAAACGCATTTTCGTCGTTTTATACGCCGCCAGCGAAAGAGCAGACACAAAACCAAGCTAGCAAGTTTTTTTTTTCTCGAGCTCTCTCGTTTCTCTTTTTTTACTGCAATGCACACAGAGTATAGAGGAGCAGTAGGGGATCTAGAAAATTGCCAGGAGTCAACTTCAAGTCAGCACAAACACACACATGGCCAACTAGCAAAAGAGGATGGATGGGGAAAAGTGGAGAGAGAGAAAAAAAAATCCTCGAGAGGAATAAAAAAAGCTTAGGCTTCTTCATCGTCACCAACACTCATTTTTTGGAAATAGTATTAAAATTAATGTTAATATTAAGATTTTACAACAATTCTGTACGGTCCAGCAAACAAACTGGCACACAATGTGTAATTTATATTTGTTCGTCATCGTCATCCTCAGGATCTCCACACAGCTTGGAAGCAGAGCCGGCGAGCTAAAACCTCTCTGCTTAGTATTCGTCTTATAAATACCCAAAAGGGATAATATCATTTTCCGTATGTTTTTTCATATTGTTTGGGAATCCAATAATGGGAAATTTTGTTTGTCACACAAAGCGCCTAGCAAAAATACATTAAGTGTACACACAAATTCCTTCAGCCTTTATAAACTCCGCGGCAATATTTTTATCATTTAGAATAATAACGGAACGGAAAGGAACACAATGAGTATGAAAATATATATACAGGCAGCGCAGGGTTTATATAAAGGTCGTTTTTTGCATTTTCATATAATATATGCCCAGTTCTATTCTATTGCTTTATATTTTATCAGCCGAAGGCTCTCTTGTGCCTAGAAAAGTATTAAAGATGGGGGGACTACGAACGAAGGTCCTCCTTGTACACGACGATGAAGATTATGTGGAAACTTGTTATTTACGTGGGATTTTAGAGTATATCAACGTCCGCCCGTATATATCTCTATCTGACTGAACACATGTGTGTGTGGACCAAATAATTCCTCTTCTTTTTTCTTCTTGCATAAGGCAACCAAAAATGGGCTTTATATATACGTCTAGTCTTTTTTGTATGGCTGGAGGCAACGTAAGCAATAAGCACCACTGCTAGCACTTTCCCTTACACTTTTTGCTGGGCACTCATTCCTCCTTTGACTTCTGAACTGAGCGCACACCAACCAACACCACCTCTCCTCCCATCCTCGTCCCCATTATATTCGGGGCGAAATAGACAAAAAAAATTAAATAAAGGAGAGAAAACGTGTCATTTGACAAGAAGATTTGACATTAAAAAACTGTATCCCACCTCGGAGGAGTTTAAAGAATTGCGTAATTTTTTGTTCCTTTTTTCACAAAGAAATACGGGAAAGCGTCTCACGGCACCCCAGTTCCAGAGATCCATCCGTATGCCGCATGCATGCAACCATTTGTTGCATCTGACAGGAAAAGGAATGACTACGGGAAGCTCAATGGGAACAGTTTTTTTCTTCTGGAGCTGGAGTTGTGAACTGTTGGATTGAGTGAAATCAGTTCGGTCGGCGTGTCTCTTCCCGTCCCGTTGCGTTCCCTACACAAGTTCATTGAGAGAGGTGACTCGTGGTGGAATGAACAGGAGGAACATCTGATTTACCACTGCTGCTGCATTGCATATACCTACTCGCTCTCACTGTGTTTTTTTGTTGGTGGTGATGTTTGTGGCCGTCAAGGAAAGCTCGTGGTGTTAGTTGGCTTTCTGCACCCACGTGGAGCACCTCTCCAGTTTTTTGCTCCTGTGGATGCACCTCCAAAAACTCAGCAGCGTATACTTATTATAGCCTCCTGCCAGCTTAGAAATCTGTTCGTGAATCACGTATTTCCCATGTGTGTGGACTTATTGCTGACAATGCTGACATGTTAGAGTGACTTTTTGTGGCGTAAAAAATCCCAAATACCTTAGTGAAATCTGTAAAAAAAAAGAAAAGAAATCCCCTTCTCTTTTGGATGGAGCGGAAGATGCCAAAGTCAGTCATGATGGATACAGCTCCAATCTGTGCCAAAAGGTAAGCAAATACGGAACTGCTAATTGCACGTTAATTAATCGAATATAATATTTAGTAGTTAGAGGAGAAAACATGTTTCCCATCACGAAATACATTTTCGTTGCTCGAATCCCAGTCACGACAAGGTTGGGCCCTCAATCCCATCCACCTAATCAAATCCATTTTATCCTGAGAAAAAAAAATCCTACTGCTGCAATTGCTGCATGCATGCAGCTGCTGGCTGCTACCGCAGGTGTATTTATGCCCGTCTCACACACTTTTTTCCCAACTTGACAACCCATTTTGATTTGTGGTCTTTTAAAAAATATATGTTTTCGGCTTGGGTGCCCACTACTGCCCACTGCAGTAGTGGAGTTTTATTTAATATGGGAAGGTTATTAAAAATCACAATAGGCAAAACGTATTTATTTACCTGGATAGAAAATATAATCACACTGTGTTTCGCCGCTATTGCTAATAATTGCTCTCAAAGTTTTATCAGGTGCTGCCCTATAATTATCCTGCATGTAATCACTACACATTCCCATATAAATATATCAACAAAAGTATTTTGTACTCACCCCTTTCAAACTAAATCATTTTAATTCAGTTACTCATTCTCACAGTCTCTCAAAGAGCACACTACGTAATATTATGCAGATCTGCGAACAAAGTGTTCAGGTATGCTGGCTTACATGTAAGTTGAGTTGAGTCACCCGGCCGTCACGACTTTTTATATATTTTTCTGTAGAAATCACATATAATCTGTGTGGAGACTTTGCGCAGGGTGCAATTAACATGGAAGTCATTAATTTGACCGCTGACACACAATGCAATTTTATATATAGCAGGGGAGATTCGAGTATTTAAAAAATTTTATATCGGGTTTCATGTGGAAATACTTAGCTTGGTTGCACACTCGCCATCGCCATCACCCCCTGTTTTCCCTATCAGAGAACCGTGAGCTCAGCAATATTTCTTGATTGAGCTACGGACTCTTGACATTTTCATCCCGAGGCTGGCCTCTGGGGTTAGGTTGGCTTACTTGCGGATAAAACTATGAGGGCTGTGTGAATACAACTTTTTTCCCCTTCTTTCTAGTTCAAACTAAAGCAAGAGGCACAAAAAAAAATCTGTAAAATGGTCATGCCTTTTTGCTATAGCCCATCGACTTATCTCCTCTCCCGTAATGACTGTTTCGAATTTTTTTCTTTGAAATAAAATCAGAGAAAATCCTTCCCAAGACATAACTTTTGTGTAGATGGCCTTCATCTTTTCGAACCTAGAATCCATCATGGGAACAATCCCGGTTTCTTTTGAAGTGGTCACATCCTCCTAATTTGTTTACATACGGCGCGGCACTCCAGCTCCATATATTCCATATTCCTCTGAATAATCATAAAGGATAAGAGAAAAATGCCATAATAATGCCCAGTCAAAATAATACTAAGATTACCCTCCAAAGAATTATTATTGTAGATTATTATGATTTTCAACCAAAATATTTATTTTATTGTTTTACTCCGACGTATTCCATCCAGCATACAAAACGCGCTCAAAGTGTATTAGATTTTTGGTTAGCTCTGGCTCATACGTTTATTTCCTGAGTTCCATCTACCATGATTTTCTATTTTATTACTTGGGCCCGCCGGCTATTGCTGTGACGTGTGCGATATACGCGACAACACTATTTATGTATATTTTTTAAAGCAGTCCTGGCTTGATTGCTGGAGAACAATGCAATGTTGTATATATAAATATTTCGCGTTTACAATATTTTATTTTTGCCCATTACCCGTCATTTAAGATGTTTGAAGTGGAGTGGAACCCAGCAAACAACAGGCAGGCATGGCATGGCAGGCAGGCTAGGCGGCTCTCCATTTGGAAAGTTCTTTCTCCACTCTCCGAAGCATTTATTTAAAAGGGGGTAGGTATATACACTTTGAGAGGAAATCAGGTCGGCCGCAACAGGAATATAACATGGGATGCCGTAAATGTTGAAGAATTTTATGCGAAAAACACCGGAGGTCCCATAGGCTCACTGATAAAAACACATAGTGAAGAAGAGGTCTTGTTTTCTATCGCTTTTCCCAGGGAGTAGTAGTACACACATCAACAAGCGAGTGAGCGAGTTGTTGTTGGAGTGGAGGAGGTGCGTATTCCAAGGCTTTCCCTCCTGATACCCATCGTCATCATCGTCGTCATACGTGGATACACCGAGAATAGGTTTTTATGGTGGGGCTCTCTGTATCCCCATTATATTATGATTATTACACAGCGTATCTGATGAACTTTAGGGGCTGTTGCTTTTTTGGTGATGTCCTTTCGAAAGAGTTATTTTATGCATGGGCATGATCTCCTGGTTTTTGTTTTCCCTCTGGGGATGAAATCAAGTCGAGCACAATTGACTTGGTCCTCTTCTTCTGTGTGCTACTGTTGCCAACCAAAAAGTTAAATTCCTGATAAGTATCGGCGGCGGACGGAGCGGAGGGGGGATAGTCCAACAACACGGCTTTTGAATATGAGAATCATATATACATATTATATAGTTTATGGAATCATGGTGGATAAATCAGACCTGAATGTAGAGGGAGGGATGGTTGCGCTGGGCTAAACTTGCCAGCGAGCAAAGCGCCAAGGTATCAGGGCAAAGATTGTGGATGGATGGGACACTCTACCCTGCACTGCACGACGGCCTGGGAAAACTTTTGGAAATCTTATTGTAAATCCATTTTTCTCCGGAAAATTCAATTGTTTCCTGACTTCCACCTCTGAGATGGATCAAAGGGGGTCGGGTGCCATATCCAGTAATTCTGTTTGCTCTCGTGGGTCGGGTCTTCTTCTTATAGTGACTCGGGCTAGTTACTCTGCAGCGTGATGGATTAGACCAAGAAACTTGGATAACAAATCTTGCTGATCACGAACGATATCTGTCTCTAATGACCCACTCCAATAATTAGCATCAAGTCCCCTCACCCATATCTACAAATATAGCTTATGGAAATCCATTTTCGCGTCAATTCAACCAAACTTGCATGTCCACAACAAGAAAGAATGGATTCTGAAAAAAGTAGTCCTCTGCCTGGAGGCGTTCTCCTCATCCCCCATCCACACCATATACTCTGCTGTACTCTGTGCAAAAAAAACTCATCTCATTTTTCCTCCTCTCATTTCCCCACTCCACACATGTGTGCATTTCCGTATGTACTCATTCATACATGTTTCATATACATCAACATCATCATCTTTTCTTCTTCTTCTTCCTCCAAACCAAGTTGCTTTTGTGTATACCACAGTTGAGCGTAATGTGTGTTTACCACCGGGGCCAGGAGGGAAAATGAGCTCGCCAGATAGATTTCCCTGCCAAGAAAAAAAGAACGGTAACTTTTCCATCGCAGTCTTGCCTTGCCGTGCCTGCTGCTACCATTGCTGCAACTCCCCATCCATTTCCCATTCATGGTAGGCATGATATCGTATCGTAATCGTGGAGTAAATGCTTGTAGCTAAAAAGAAGTAAAGTAAAGTACAGGCACAATTCCATTCCATTTCGTCAGAACTCCGCTGGCAGCCACACTTCCGGGCATTTTAAGATCTCTCTCTCTCTCCGTCTTCTCCTCTTCATTGCTCACTATCTTCGCCTTTCTCTCCCCGTCCTCGAAATAAGGAATAATATGGAGGTGAGCGTGAGCCTCAGCCGTCGCCTATATGCCCAACTCCACAATGCAGCCTTGCTGCATGCATGTATGTATGTATATAATCTCCATGAGGAGACTTCAAATGTCCTCCAGCCAATACATTGCTATTTCGTTTGGCTGGTTCGAGTTTTTCGATGATGATGATGAGGCAGAAGAGGAGCCTGCTCCAGGGGCTCCACTCCATATATATCGGGTAAAATCCCCGTTTTTTTTGCTGGTACTACTCCTCACAATATGTAAATGTACATAGTCCATATCCATAGGAAGGAGGACGGACGGGGGTTTGCATGCATAAAAAACCCTCTTGCAGGCAGGGAGTCTCTGGAATGCATATATATCCATTCGCTATGAGTATATGTGTAGGTACATACATTCCCGAAAACATAAATCCATACTTGTTCAGCAGCGAGAACAACAAGGGAGAAGAAGAGGGAATGAGAAATTTTGAGATAGAGAGAATCCTCTTTCTCTCTGTGAGATTTTCTCCAGGCATTTTCCTATAATAATAAACTCCAACAACCAAACTCATCTTCACTCCGAGGCAATAATACTCTACTTACAGAGCTACTACTACTACCACCAGTGTTTTTCCTCTGCCGCCTCCTTACCGTCTTTCATTTGTTGGGAAAAAGGCAAATAGGGGCGAATGTGTAGAGGAGAAACACCGCTGGTAGGCCCTACTCCTGCTTGCTTTTTTATCGGAGATTATATCTTTCAAAACGCTTTCGCATCATTATCAACAGAGCAAAGCGTCTACACAAAACACATCCACCTCAGACACACACATGTATAGCTTTTCACAGACGCAAGCAAGGGAGAGAGGGAGAGAGAGAGAGAGCGAGCAGGTACCGGCACATTGCCAAAAAAACACCGCGAGCCACCTCTTTCCGCTTTTAGCTTTTTCTCGGAAAATGGAAATGAAAGTTGGCCAGAGAGAGAGAAATCCATGGAAAAACATCAAAGTTGGGCGAAACCAACTCCAGGTATCAATAGCGTCACCACCACAAGCAAATTAGCCATACGACTTTTTCTTCTTCTTTTTAAAAAAAAACAAAAATGGGCAGTACATATAGTTGAGGAGGAATTATGTAACGGACAATGATTACTGGAGGGGGATACAGCAGGGATAACTTTTTTGTCTCCCTTTTATTTCAGGCACCTGTCATCACCGAGCAGTTCCCCAGTGCCGTTTTCCCCCACAGGCGCCCTGTCAAACTCATCACTGTCTCCAACTCCTCCAGTGGCGGCGACCGCGGCAACAACTGCGGCGGCAGTGGCAGCTGCAGCAGCCCTGGCGTATAGCAGCCAGAAAATCACTGGGATCCCGTGTATCGCCGCAGCCTCTAAGGCCACTGCTCCAGTCCACATAGACGTGGGTGGCACAATCTACACCTCGTCTTTGGAGACCCTTACAAAGTAAGTGGAATATAAGTGTATTCCTTCAAATAATATATAGGTAATATGTATTATACTGGTCATTAGCATATTATTTGGGTGGTGATGGAGCGCACTCTGATTTACATTCATCATCTACCCTAGCGTACGAACGTACTACTTCCATTCATTTCCCATTCATTGATTTTCATTCAAAAACCCAAATCCATTTTTAAAAGGCGCATTGCATATAGTTACATCCCTCACAGCAAGTCACGAACGAAGGGAGGCGATGAAATCACTGTATTACATTCTTTTTAAATGATCACCCCTCTCTCCCACTTTCGAGTTATATATAGAGGATCATATATGCACAACTACAATGCATGCACTATTGTAAGATCCGTCACTATTTTTTTCCCTTGCGTATCACACATATCACATCAAATTGCCACCACTCACCGCCCCAGGAATAATAATGATCATCGGTATGTGCAGCAAGAAATGATCGTGATATCGGCTCCGCTCTCCAAAAAAAAATCCTTTTTTCTACTCGTATCAAGCATAAATATCGTAAAGGGAAAATCCCTCCAGGGAAAATATTTCCATGGGCGGTGTGGTGGAGTGCTATGCAGAAGAGACTCATTCAAATACACATATTTCGATATGCACAGTTACCCGCGACTCGTACGTTCACAATGCTGGAGGGGAGTGAAAAAAAATCCAACTCCTTTTTAGGCACAGTCGTCGTCGTCGTCGTATAGTTTGTAATAGTGCCATAACACACCATCATCATCATCGGGAACAAAAAAAAATGTGCGTTCATTGTTGGACGGCTTATTTTTGCGTAGGACGACGTTTTTTGAGCTGATACCCATCCATGATGGATACCTCCAATTCTAATAATTGTTAAAAAGGGGGAAAAATCTCTGCCATATGCGTATGTGTAATTCAATGAGTTCATTCATTTCACTTGAAAGCGTAATCAAATCCGTGTCTCAGAGAATGTTTCAAAGGTTTGACTCCAATGTCCTCCTTCATTACGTAATTATACGAGAACCTGTCATCATAAAGGATGTTTTAGGAATTTTTTTTCATAGAGGAATTTCCTCCTAGTAGTTTGTTGCCTTTGTTCCGTTTTTGGTTTATGAAAATAAAAACCGCATTCTTCCATGTCATTACAAAAAGCCATATATGAGGAAATGGACAAAATGCATAATGTAGTACAGGGCTTAGCCCCTGGAGGCTCACACATACATTGTGCGTGAAAACCACCACGCTATAAACCTCTCGAAATCTCCATTCTTTAAAAAAAATCCCATTACAATTTTTTTATTATTAAAAAACTACCAACAATATAATAATATGTAATATGGTTTGTTCCCATTCTTATTTTCCGAACATGCAAAATAGCCTGCTCACTCATGTCATTGTGGCCCAGTATTAGCAAGTTTTTCTTCTTCTATATTAAACTCCGGAAAACATTTACATTTTTCTACTTTTTTTGAACAGTTAACAATCGCAAAAGTAGTGAATACCTTTGTTTGCCAAAGTCACTCGGCGTCCCTACAGATTGGAGCCGCTCTAAAGCAGTACTCTGCCTAGTGCTGCTCCTGCTATTCTCCTACGTTTTCCACTCTCCCAAGTTGTGTGTGTGTGTGTGTGTGTGTGTGTGTGTGTGTGTTGTATGCAATGGGGTTTTCATTGTTGGAAAACTTTTTCCTCTTCATTTTCATGTCCTCTCTCTCTCTCTTTTGCGCTGGTTGTGTTGTGTGTTAAGGGATGACCTGAGGGATTTTTGTCATTGGAAATTTATAGATGAGAAACGGAGAAACTGCTTCAGGTCAATTTTCTTCTTACTACTTCGTCTTCGTCCTTATTACTTCTCCATCTCTTCGTCTTCTCATTATTGTACATCACATCAGCCAAGAGTGCTCGAGGCGGTTTTTTGAGGAACAAGACCAAATAACGATATATATGACGATGACGACGGTATTCAATGGTGGCTGGGGTGGCTGGTGGCTCGGCCCATACAAAAAAAGTAAAGTTATGTGTGCTGAAGAGAAAATTGTAGTAAGTAGTATGGAATGGACGGACGGAGCTTCGCTCGTAATAATACTTTTACGCTTCAGGGGAAAATATACACGAAGACGGAATCGCCAAGTAAATACCTTGCTTAATGTCAAATAAAATGCAGGACCAGGACTTTTTGGTACGAAAAAAAAGAAAAGAAAATCGTGAAACCTGTGAGGCTCATCGTCATATGAAAGTCCCCGTTTGCTTGGGTGCCAGCTGCAGAGCAAGCTTGGCACTTTACGGATATTAAAAATGCGGAGCTAAGAATAAAAGCAGGCCCTTCTCACCCAGTTTTCCATTTTTGTCTTTTTTATCATAAAACTCTTGAACAATGTTAAATGTAAAAGAACTGCGAGAATACAAAATAATAATAATAATAATAGTAATTCACATTCCATTATACGCCGGTCCACCACCCCCTTCCGGAGTGACCCAGTTTATGTTCTGGGTGGGATCCTTGATGTCACAGGTTTTACAATGGATGCAATTTTGCGCGTTGATTTGTAACCGTTCCCCATCCCCCTTTTCAACCGGGACAAATTCGTACACGCCTGCAGGACAAAACTTTGCCTCTGGACCGCCAAACTGGACAAGATTGGTCTTGACTGGGATCGTGTCATCCTTCAATGTGAGGTGGGGCGGCTGATTGTCGTCATGGTTGGTCCCGGTGAGGGCCACGGAGGAGAGGAGATCAAAGGTAGTGACATTATCGGGTTTCGGGTAGTCGATGGGTTGGGCGTCCGAAAGCTTCTGGAGTCTGGCGTGGTCTGCCCCACCGTGACTCAGTGTCCATGGCTCGATCCCCCTCAACATTCCATAAAACAGGCCGGTGTACATCATGCCGCCGTAGAGACCCAGGGTAGAGTGGAACGACGGACGGACATTGCGACAGGCTTTGAGTTCCTTCCAGACCCAACTGGATTTCAACCTGTCGGGATAGCTTTTTGGCTCGATGATACCCTCGGAGGAAGAAGTCAGCTCGGCAAACACTCCTTCAGCTGCCAGCATCCCGGACTTCATGGCGTTGTGAGTGCCTTTGATTTTGGGAACGTTCAAAAAGCCTGCAGCACAGCCAACGAGGCATCCCCCAGGGAAAGTGAGTTTCGGGATGCATTGGAAGCCACCTTCGTTAAGGGCTCGGGCCCCGTAAGCCACTCGTTTTCCCCCTTGGAACAGTGGAGCTACCTTTGGATGGGTTTTCCACCGCTGGAACTCTCGGAATGGACTCAAGTAGGGGTTCTTGTAATCCAACGCAACTACAAATCCCACAGATACGAGGGGCGTGTCCTCCTTCAGGTGGTAGAAGAAGGTGCCGCCGTACGTGTTCCTGTCCAATGGCCACCCCACAGAGTGGTCAATTTTCCCCGGGCGGTGGTTTTTTGGGTCGATTTCCCACAGCTCTTTTATCCCAATCCCGTACGTTTGCGGCTCGGCGTCTTTCCTCAGATTGAATTTCTTGATCAGGCTTTTGGTCAAATGACCATGGCATCCTTCTGCGAAAATGGTGGCTCTCGTGTGGAACTCCATTCCCCTCGCAAAACTCTCCTTGGGAGAGCCATCCTTGGCGATACCCACGTCATTTGTGGCAATCCCCTTCACCGCACCATTAGAATCATACAATATCTCTGCGGCAGCGTAGCCCGGATACAGCTCCACCCCCAATGCTTCCGCCTGCTCGCCCAGCCACGCGACAACGTGCCCCAGACGGACCACGTAGTTTCCGTGATTGTGTATAGGGATGAAGGGCGGTATTGGAACATTTATTTTGGAAGTGGCCGTGAGAAAGCTGAACACGTCTTCTGTCACCGGCGTGTTGATCGGCGCTCCTTTCTCTTTCCAGTCGGGAATCAGCTCGTCCAGTGCTGTCGGTTGGAGTACGGCACCTGACAATATGTGACCTCCAATCGCGGATGCCTTTTCCAGAACACACACTCGAACTTCCTTGCCGCTCTCGTTGGCCAACTGCTTTAGCCGAATTGCAGCAGACAAACCGGCTGGACCACCGCCTACTATTGCCACATCAGTCTCGTCAACCGCACGTTCCATATCGACGTCTATAAAACATATTTTATGATACGCTAGCCAATGCACCTTATAGATAAGACATTTTCGTGTTATTATCTAATGATAACAATAATTATCATGCACAAGTAAGTTTTCCGCACCTTTCCATCGTGGATCTTTCTCCCGAGGATGAATCGTAAAATGGGTGGTAATTTTTGGTGTTGTTGGATCCGTGGAGTATCCTCTCACTTTAATCTTGTTTACACATGTCCCTATACATCGAAATAATTTCTGAAACCAAAATATCTTAACCAATTTTATGCA